>CALNXK010000555.1:112500-121238 GCA_942486035.1 Porites lobata | reverse complement strand
CTTGCTATGTTTAGTCATAATGTAACAATTTGAAAAGTTACTATACAGCCCTGACTTAAAAATGGCACTCATTTTTCTTGTTACGAAAGTCTTCCAATAGGATACAATGTTCAAATGAATTTAGGTTTAACTCTCACATGAGATGCTGTGTCACGCAATGGTCAGCAACAAGATTATGTGGTGGCCTGAATGTGTGGACGTGTACAGCGACCCCTCCCCCAGGAAATATCGCCCTTGGCAGCCCAGTGAAATTCGCCTTTCGCCTATTCTTGTTCTGTCGCGTTTGAGAGTATCATTTTGACCTTTTAAAAATCGTTTTAGGGTGCATCTGGTAAAGCCGACGAAAAGGAAGCAAATACAGCCGTCCCAACTGACTTAAAAATCGATCCCAGTTTGCCTCCAGAAGGATTTATGGACCATCTTGTTCAACATTTGAAAGGCTTAGACCTTCAAAGTGAAACAACAGCAGTTGAACATCACATCACCCTAGATCTGTGGGACTTCGCTGGTCAACATCTTTACTATGCATCTTACCCAGTTTTTTTATCGACGCGGGCAGTTTATATGCTCGTGTACAACCTCAGCAAAGGTTTAAAGGAAACCGCTCAGCCTTGTTTCCGACAAGGAGTCCATGAAATTCTTCTCGCTAATCCAAATAACGAAAACAATTTGGAAAATTTGTTGTCGTGGCTGGTGTCTCTCAGTTCTATGTTTTCATTAAAACCAGACGTGAGTGAAAGGACAACAAAATTGGAGGATCTGCCTTACTGTCGCCCTCCAGTGTTTATTGTAGGAACACATGCAGATGAACCACATCAAGACATCAAGGAAATGGAATTGCAGATTCAAAGAGAAATAAGTGGAAAGGACTATGAAAGCCATGTGGTCCGTCCGTTCTTTTCAGTCGATAATACCCAAGGTTCATCTGATGACGGAGTTGCCGCACTTCAGAAACGAATGATTGAAGTTTTAAAACAAGAACCATACATGGGAGAGGAGGTACCAATTCGGTAAGTTTTTAGTCAAGAGAAACTCTTGCTCCATATTATTTCTTGACGATTATATTATACATAATGGTTATACCACAGGCAGCCCTTCACCCTACGGTTGTACTATAACAGTAGTGGGTCGCGATGAATAAGATCTACCTCGTTCTAAAGTAGATAATGGTTAGCCGTTCCGGCTTAAAAAGACGTCTTAACCGATTTGCTGCGAGTACAACAACAACAAATTTTATTGAAAATTGGATATACTATAACTAATTACATTTCTTTCCCACACGCAAATAGCTTATGAACTAGTCGAGGCGAGGGGAGCTCAAGACATATTACAAGTAAAAGGTTTATCTATAGATGGACTATATATATAATAACAGTAAAGACACTACTAAACAATAAATATAATAAACTAACATAAAACAAAGCAAGTACCTAAGGATTACGAAGAGGGACGGGAGACTTCGACATAATCATCTTCTGACAGCAAGAAATTTAGTAGTAATTCCTTTATCTTTTTACGAAAAGGCGTATTTTAATCGAATAAGGAATAGAGTTCCAAATTTGGAAACCGATTCTCGTGTAAAAGGTATACACGTTATCGGTTCCTGAGAACTTAACATAAAACGAGTCGCTAGAGACAGATCTTGTTTTCTAGTTATGAATCTGACTTGTTTTAACAAATTGATTGAGTATACTAACTGGTGCTGTCTGTCTGTTGATATGGTACAATAAATAGCTACAATCTCTGAAAAAATAGGCTAGGAAGGGGAACGCAATTCGATTTGAGAAAGAAGGGTACGGAGAGTTACGATCTTTCTTTGAAATGTCAAGGTACAGTTTCCCCAACCACAGATACCATAAGTTAAGTAGGGGCCAATTAATGAGTTGTTTTGTGACAGATAGATTCTATGTGATATTTCCATGAAAGATTTGAATCAATCATTGAGCCAAGATATTTTACATAGTCTTTCATTTCAAGGCTTGCGTAGGCGTTAGTCACGGAGTCAAGAGTTCTAATCCTAGGTATGAAGGGCATATTCTTTTGCCTTGGGCGAAAGATTACAAAGTTTGATTTCTTTATGTTCAGAGACAGTTTGCTTGCATTTAGCCATTCGTTGACGTTGCCAAGCCCTCGATTAGCAATTGATGCGAGTTCCTTTAAGTTGTTATTTGCAAGTATTATACTGGTATCGTCAGCAAATAGATAAAAGGCAAATAACGAATAGGATTTGTAAATATCATTGATGTAAAGTAGGCATAAGAGCGATCCGAGGACTGAGCCTTGTGGCACGCCGCACAAGGTCGTCTCAGCCTAAGCCACAATGTTATTGACTTCCGTAGTTTGCTTTCGATTAGTCAGGTATGATCTGAACCAGGAGTTGATTACACCTCTAATACCATAATTTTCAAGTTTAGCTAACAAAATCTCATGGTTAATAGTATCAAAAGTCTTCTTGAGATCGATGAAAACACCGCGCGAAAATTAACCGTTGTTCATATTTTGGAGAATAGTGTTAACAATGCCAAGTATAGCATAATGAGTACTTTGCTTACTGCAAAAGCCTTATTGCTGATCTTAGAGAATGTTGCAATCTTTGACAAACGTAGTAAGTCTGGAGTTCATAAGTTTTTCAAATATCCTGTCATAAATCGAGAGCAGTGATGTAGGCCGGTAGTTTTCGGGCAGAGTGTCATCTTCGTCCTTAAATACTGGAATAATCTTAGCACACTTTAGTTTAGATGGAAAAATCCCTAAGCAAATAGATTGTTTAGAAATCGTGGATAGCGGTACGAAAATGATCCTTTTTGCCAATTTGGAGATGAGTAGACTCCATGGGCCTTGTTGTCTTGCAAAATTGAAAGAGTGCGGCAACTGAGTCTACATCCGGGAAAATAGGGAGATCTATGCAGGACAGACTAAGAACAGCATGAATAGAATACCGGGATGCGATTCATCCGTACTCAGACCTTGGACATAGCTGAAAGCGCTCACTAAAAACGGCCGTTTATAGATCATTGCGCCCTCTCCAAAATCTGAACGTCTGGAACAGGCTAGTTTATAGTGCGTTTTCACTAACTTGGCCAGCGTTTATGCAAATTTATTGGCACAAACGAAAGCGAAAGTACACGAAAAGAGTTCAGCTCCCACAGGAGTGGTTTGGCACATCAACATGGCAGCCGTTTCATTGTTTTGAAACACCAATATGGCCGCCGTGACGTCATGCGAAATCTTCAGCTCTAACGGCCTCGTTTAGGATAGGGTGGAAAACCGCTTAGCTTATGTTATACAATATAATAACTTGGTCATCACCTGCTAATCTATCAGAGTACGGAAGAAGTTGACGTCACGAAGAATATATTTTCAGGTCTTATCCAGCACTTCCAGCACACTTAAATATGAATATACCGAGGTGACATTCGGATTTATGCCAAACCGGCGGAAAGGACAAGCAAGGTCTAATTTTTGCAGCGGATATACTCGCAACTTTTATTGCTACTTAAACTGACAATGCTTTCGCTAATAAGTTCTCGTTTATTATACGTAGCGAATATTGAATAAGGGAAAAAACGTGTTGCTGGCGGCAAAACCCGTTTCCTTAAATACCAGCGATTGTACGGTGCCGCGATATCCACTTTGCACCTAGCCAGCGAACAAAGCCGTCCCTTATCGCTCGTCAGCGCGGCTGGGGACGTTTCTTAGGAGAGAAACGAAACGTCCATAGGGGAGATTTCAGTGAGAAGAGAAGGCTTTATTCGCAGGCTGATTTGCACTGGTTTTGAGGATTAGATTTCAAGTTTGTGTCAACTGGTATAAAGTATTTTATTTGCTTAATTTAGTAGAAGAGATCAATCTTTAAGTGATGCTTAAACTTCGTCTTTAAGCTTTTGTTTTTTTCTATTTTTTTTTACCAGATGGTTTAATTTCGAGAAGGTTGTCCAAGCTTTGATTGCTGAAAAGGTACATTATTTAAACCTCCAACAACTTCAAGGTATTATCCAGAAAGTTTGCTTTATTGAAGACGAAGATGAGGTCGCCACTTTGTTGGATTTCTATCATGACCTCGGCATGATTGTCAGACAACGCAACACAGTTGTGCTTCGGGCTCAGTGGCTCATTAAGGTCATCAGGCAACTTATAACCATTCGTTCTTTTAACGAAATGGTAAGTGAAGCATATTCAAGTGTATAAGTGCCCTCCACGGAGAACACCATCCCACCCTGTTATAAATTCTTGTTATAAATTATTTATTTATTTATATTTACCTTAATGATGATTATCATGTTTTGATAATATCACACCCACTAAGACCAACTCGGCGTTTTCGTGATGGATTTTCTTTGTTGATATGTGCAGTCATAAAACTGGCTAAATATTAGTGAACCCTAGCAGGGACAATTAAATGTTTGCATTTAGCAAAGCTGCAGACAACATATCCGAAACATAACTTCATTGCAGTTTAGTGATTTTATGTGACATACGAGTTTTAGCTTACCTATACGACAAAACTTCTTATTTATGACGTCAACTTTATTAATGTGTTTCAGTGGAAAAAGTGTATTTATTTCACAAAAAAACTAAAACAAACAAACAAGCAAACAAAAACCCTTGCGATATTCCTTCGCCGACCTGCCTCGACCAGTGATTCTAGTCATCTGCTTCCAGCCGTCCCGTAATAGTTTGGAAGCTTCGGATCATATACATTTATTAATGCATCATGTTAGTACGTTATCTGAAGCTTTTTATTACCTCTCAAACTATTATGGGATTGTACTTTCGAGGCCCTTCTCTTTAAGTTCTTTAGGAACTTACTTCACCGTCAAATGTTTTTCCTAATCCAGACTGATTGTTTTAATACTAGTTTTCTTTTTCAACCATGTACTTTATTTAAATCCTTTTATATTTCTTCTGTTGTAGTACCTGAAAAAAAAAAAGATCCTGAGATTGTTCAGTAATAGGTTTGACGTTCTGAAAAATTTCCTTCTTTCGGTTTTGTTATAGGAACCGAAACATTCCAAGCTTTGGAAGGAAATGGAGACGACAGGCGCCCTCCACATGGAGTTGGTTGATCATGTGTTCTCCAAGCACTGCCAGCAGCAAGGCCTGATCAAGGAGGATATCCTGAACATGATGGAGCAGTTCGGATTGATCGTCAAATTTGCCACCTCGCCAACAAATGAAATGTACTTTGTACCCTGTCAACTGAAGACGCCACCTGACGCCCTTTGTGAAATGGAGCCATCACCGTCAGATCCATGTCCATTGTACCTGCATTTTCTGGGGGGTTTTGTTCCTCACGGTTTCTTCTGGCAGCTTGTGTCACGAATCACCAAATGGTGCTCTAAGAGTGGATTTACCCAGCCACCGAGATTTTTTCTTGCGGCTTCCAGGTTTGTCATAGAGAAGAAGTCAATTTATCAGCTGATTCTTTTGTGCAAAAAACGATTCATTAAGATCATCTTGACGCATTCAGAGCCAGCCGGTGGAGCATCATTTTCCGAAGCAAGAGAAATGGCGATTCTTGTGCGAACGTTCTTGGAAGAAACAGTACAGGACCTTAGACGTGAACTCCCCTGGTTGGGCAAATTGAAGTGTGATTTTTGTGTTGTATGTCCTGGCTGTCTGCGGAAGGAAGAAATGTGTTCTTATCACGATGTTGTTTCATGTGACCACGAGGACTGCCTGTGCCTTCTTAAGGCTCTCGAAGAAGGGCAACTCAGCCACTGTCCAAGTAGCCTAGACGTTAAAGTCCCGACGGTTTTCGGGCTGGAAAAATGGTTTGCAGCCAAAGGTTAGATAACTTGATACTTAATGGTACATTTACAAATGTAGGAAAAGGAAATTAGCCCTTATAGTCATTTCAGACGAAAGTAATAGTCACCAACAATAAAATTGGTTTTTCTATGTACTTGTTCCTTCGTGAAACGTTATTAATATTTACTTCAAAGTAACTTCACTTGCCAACCAGACACTACACTTTTGCTAGTTCAGGGAAAAGTTTTTGGGCCAGGCATCGACCAGTCGTGTTAGAGGATAAACAACGACTAGAAACTAAAAGTGGTGCTCGTTAATTGGTCGCAACTGACGGGGCGGTCGTATTTAAAGGTAAAAAGGTAAAGAGTCCATTAATATTTTAATTCGGTAGCTCGAAATTATTCATTGCAACTGACTGACAAAAACTTGGGGCCGACGGTGCGCTCATTTTGCCTGTTTCCCCCTCTCCAACAGTGCTCCGTTTTACGGGTATTTAATGCTACTTAAAGCTACTCGGAAAGGAAAGAAGTCGAAACAAAGATTTGAGGTCACACCTGGGAATCGAACGAGGAGCCTCCCGCACAGAAGGCTGTGCACTAGCCAACTGCGCTAATCTTCTCACCTTCCTCGTATTTACCAAGGGGACGTTAAAGATTAAGGGAATGGCTAACTGGACTTTTTGTTTAGGCCAAAAATGGGTTGATATAACGGGACGCCTATTCTCTTCTTCGTTAATATTTTACTGTTTTTACGTCGTTATCTCGATGTTCAACTCAGTTGTATAATCCTTATGAATAGGTATGCTAACGTTTTACAGTTATCTTTAAAATGGCCGCTGGACATTTTATCCTTTTTATTGCTTAGTAATTGCTATAGTCTAAGGCAGTATAGTTTTTGTTCATACATATCTATTTTACAGTCAGGTCAGGAATAGACAGCAGAAACATTTTAGTCGTTTTAACTTTCTCTTTTTTTGCCGCACAGTTGTCTGTCCAGGTTATCACCCTGGTACAGATGATGTTTACAACATGACAGCTCGACCAAGAGGAATAACGCTGATCATTAATAACGCATCTTTTGCTCATCATCCTAAACATGGACAACAGTCACCTCGTCACGGGTCCGAAGAAGATGTTCGTAAAGTTGAAGCGTTGTTTACTGATCTCGATTTTTCAGTACGAACGAAAGAGAACCTTTCAAGACGACAACTCTTGGACGAACTTGACTACATCTGCGCCCGTGAGGATCACAGTACTTATGATTGTTTTGTGCTGTGGCTAATGCGCCATGGCAAGAGTGGTGAGGTGTTCTGTTCTGACGGTAACACGATACCCATTCAAACTCTTGATGATATGTTCAGCAATTGCGAAACGCTAAGCGGTAAGCCAAAGCTGTTTTTCATCCAGGCGTGCAGAGGTGACGGAGAAGACGAGGGGGTGTCTAATGCCGCTAATACCACTATTTCATCTTACGAACTGCCTAGTCCCAACCAAGTTGATTCCCCCATTGACGCAGTGAAGAAACCTGCATCCAAGGTACCCACACATGCAGATTTTCTGTACGCATTTTCCACAGTGGATAAGTATGTATCGTACAGACATGAGGCTCTAGGAAGCTACTATGTTCGCGGCCTAGTTGAGGCATTACGTGAACGTGCGTTTTATGACCACCTTCTCGATATTTTAACAGTAGTCAACCAGAAAGTCAGCAACATGGAAGCCAAAATGCCATCTGTGGAGAACAAGAATGAAATCAAAATATTTAAGCAAATACCAGAGGTTAAACATACCTTACGGAAAAAAGTTGGTTTTTAGATTAGTGGTCAACGTTTATTTACTTTTCTTAAAAGCCGGAATGTTCCGGCCCTTTTTAAAGGGCAGACTTTTAACTTCCACCGTTAAGCGTGCAACCCAACGTGAAGGCTTAAAGGAACAACAGTTGACAGTGCGTATGTTTTTGCGTCAATTAACATCTGAGGGACGATTATTTGGATTGTAGTGAGTAGACTTTACATGAAGGATTTGGACACGTGACACGCATTAGCCGGTTGTGTGTTTACTGTTGTTACAGATGGCTTCCCAGTTTACATTTGAGCCTTTTCAGGCATTTGGATAGTGCGGTGTGTGTGGGTGTGTGTTGGGGAGGGGTTGGTTGGAGGATAAACGGAGTGTTAGGCTCAGCTCAAACATCAAAATTTTCATGTACGAAACTTAATTCCTGTTTAGGTCGACCTGAATCATATAAATTGTTCGATTGATTTTCAAACGTTGAACTTTCACGACGTACAATGACCTACAAAGCTTACCAGTCAAAGTATAATATATAGATTTAGCTAGAGCTAAAAGCGAAGCTTCCGTTGATGCATTCTGAATTTTCTTCTTACAATGGACTTTAAAGGATTGCAGAAATCCACAGATCTATACTTAATTTTAGGGGAGAACCATATGACTGAAAAATTAAAACTTGAGCCCGCGAACTATTAAAAGCCAGCAACTATTCAGTGGAAAACTTAAAAAACACGCGACCTCGATGAGTTCATGCGACGCTGGTCAGCGGATACCCTGTTTTGACAGGTGCGTTTTCGATGAAAACGCTCAGCGTATCAGTGTGGACGGAAGGTCTAAACGCATCGAAATATTTGCGTGTTAAAACGAAAACGCGTTAGTGTGGATGGGCCTTTATTAATGGGTCGACCCAAATTTCACATGTTGGACCTCACTTATTAAAACGTCGATCTTTTCTTGTACTTAATTGAAGGGGCTAGGCTCGGTACATGAAAAGTTCGACGTTTGATCTGGGCATAAGATGTTCAGACGGCGACAGGAACAGGTAATTTGAAAAAGCAATAGGTTTAATAAGCATAGCATTATATATCAGACGTACATCGCAGGTTGGCTTCAGAAAGTTTCGCGGTCTTGTACATTTTTTAAGCGTCTTTATAAAAATTGACTGTCTGGGATAATAAATTGTTAAATTATATATTTATT
>CALNXK010000555.1:82500-100000 GCA_942486035.1 Porites lobata | reverse complement strand
AAGAACCTTTCAGAATTCGGCAAAGTCCTAGGGTCCATTTTTTTGAAGGTAAGAAAAGACTTCAAAGCATTCAAAAGAGCGTTTTCCCATTAACTTTACTGAGCAATATTTTTCGCCCGCTGGAATGTTGACAATTACAGTTTAAAAATGGAAGAGGTGGTTTTGTAAACTCAACATTTCCTTCAAAGGCAAATTTTCCCCAGAAATCAAATTCAACTTATGACCAAAAAATAAAAGCAAATCTTTCCGAAATTTCGAGATTTCAATGTGAAGAAAACTACAGAGAAACGGCTCCTTACCTCGAGCAACCGGGCCACCATTGTGTGCACTTATTAAAGAACAACACAAGCTGCACAAAAACCCTTTTTCCCTGACTTGGCGAGTCGACAGATGAAAACAAAGCTCTTTTCTTCACAGGCTGGGAAGCAGAATTTAAAGTTCTGGCGATTCTATATAACCCATTAGGCCATTGTTTACGAAAGGTTTTTTTAATTGCGATTTGATTTGCAATGTTTGAAAATTCTGTAAAGATCAAACTTTTGCACATACCGATTTTCACACATGAGTTGATCCGTCAAAATCAAATTGAACTTAAGTGGTCTCCTTACTGATTTTCAATCTTGGTGAATAGTGGCTTTAGGAATATTAACCTCGCCGCGAATATTCCGCTTCTATTCACCTCGTGTTTAAGAATATTAATTGTTCAATGTGAAGCACGGTACAAAATATCAGTCAAAGCAGGAAAAGGTGTTTTCCACATGATTCCTGGTTATGTCCTTGAGAAAAATACTAGAAACCTTTATATGTTTTTTCCTTCCTTTTTCAACAGAAAATACGTCCACACAATCGCTTGTACGGTCGTCTTTTGTGTTCAACGCTTATCCGGGCCGCATTGCTACTTGTCCTTTTTCCAGCTGTTCCAACAAAAACGATGGTCCACGCGGTCGCTTTAACTGTATTTCTACCGTTTCTTGTAAAGGATCCGTTTGTGTAGAAGTTTTAACCAATTTCTGTGGTAAGTTCTTCGTTGAAGAAGGACAATTTATCAAGTACACACCTTCCACATCGTCCCTCCACTTAGGCAGCCATTTTACTCATTTATTGACCCGGCCTCGCTTTGGCGCTGAATCTTCCGGAAGTCAACCAGGTTACCGGAAACTGTTTCCGCATGGTCCACATAGTTCTAAAAATAAGTTTTTTGAAATTAAGATATCCCAAAGGCGTGACTGAGAGAGTCCCTCTTTGTCCTATTATGGCTCTTGCATTTGCTTAATAAAAGCTCTCCCTTAAATGTAATAATTATTTGTGAAATGTGTCAGTAGTAGTGAGTGGATGGCAATGCTGCAGTGAAAACAACAACTAAATGCTGGTAATTGGAGAAAAAATTTATTGTTAGGTGAACTACAGCTATAAAAGTGTTTGCACTTTTTTGGTACATAATCGCACTTGACAACTGTTGGTTGCAACAGTAAAGCGTAAACATAACTAAAATAGAAAATTGCAAGTAGCAAGTCATTTAGGATGGAGTTCACGAGAATTATTAAAGTGATCATGACTTATGATCATTGAATATGTGGGCATTAATTCATCGTGAAGCATTGAATCCATGTAAAAAGTACCAATTTTTTATCACCTAGGCAAGTATTCAGAGTTATTCGTGTACATGCATAAGAAACAAAAACCTATGCAAGAGTGAATTTGCATGAAATGTCTACAAACAAGTCATGTTGAAGGTGATCAGTTTCTCCATTGGTGTCCATTCTAAACATGCATGAGCTTGTTGAGACAGTGCCAGAGCCATAAATTTTTAATTTCCCAGACTGAGACGAGTCAAATGAACACTTTCCCTGTATTACATGCATTTATCATGAATGTAAAGCTAAGTGCAGGATGGATTGATCTTAAATGGGAAACCCTACACCTCTCACGCAGCTTGCAAGTCGTTTAATTTCTTAAAACAATCTCAATCTTCTTCTGCCAATGGAATGAAAGAGTGAATCTTGTGACTGACTTCTTAAATTTTCCCTAACAGCGAAAGGAATTAACATTCCTGGCATGGCAGCCATGTCACACACTAATATTCTAAGGATATCCGAAATACAGATGGTCTTTTGGAATAATAGGAACGAAACTATAGGAGGCCAGCAATAATAAATTTTTGTTATATTTGGCTTAAAAGACACAGCTGTGTTTATGTATAAGGCTGCTACACACACACACACACACACACACACACACACACACACACACATATATACATTTTACCTGTGAAGGAAATTGAATGACAATTGTATTAAAGCTTAAAAGAAAAATTTTGTTCAGTAGGGAGTTTGTTTACAAATGTAACGCTTTCCTACATGTCACACATCGGCTCATTGTTCGGTTTCGGTTTCGTTGCGATGCGAATTCTATTGACCGCATTTTGCTGAAACGTCGGCAGTCGGTGTTCCCTCTCTTCGTCGGCTTTGTTTGCAGTGTAATTGTAGTATTTTGTTGCTGCCTCTTTACATCCTCTGTGTTTAGTTGACAGCGTTTGCCTTGGCTGTGCCGTTGCTCGCCCTGAATTTAAAGTCGACGTTCTCGGTCTTGCGGAGTTTTGTTGGTAATTCTTTCCCAGCGAGGATTTCCAGCCACTTGTTGAATCCACTGTTGCTGAGTTTGCTGTTCGCTTTTATTTGCCTGAGATATTGGGCGGTGATACACCGACCGTACTCATTGTTATAATTCACATATGTCACATACAGGTGTATTAACAAAACCTCTTCATGAATAAAACCCGGAGGTCTTTCATTGATGGCAATCGGTTGCCTGGAAACCCTTAATGCACTTTAACGTCATTACTCTGGATGACGTCCAGGGTTGTTCCTAAATCATACCGTCCAAAAGGACAGCCGAGGAGTACTAGGAACGAGTTTCCGATCCGGGCCGACTTCGGAAATTCTCGAAAACATCCAATATGGCGGCTCAAGCGTGGTGGAAAACTGTTAACCTGAGATCAGGCGTTTTTTTTTTTTTTTTTTTTTTGCTTCTTTGCTTCTTTAGCTCGAGAGGGAAAAAAAATATCGCCTGATACATTTATTTAACAAGCAGTCAACCGCCCCCTAATTTACATAATTTAACGTCTGCTTGACCTGTCATGTTATTAGCCAATAAGCGTTTACCATACGGGAATCAAATTTTGGCGCGAATAATGTCTCTTTTGAAATCAATTTTAGGGAAAAGAAAATTTTTAAATACGTCCATGTTCAAATTTTGTGATGAAATACTGCTAGCTGAAGCTGCCGTACCTTTATTTAACAGCTACAAATAATAAAGAATTTACTGGTTATAGCTCGTTGACTTCGTTCTCTGCCGAAAGCTGTGAAAAAAAATTAGGCTGAAGCACCATATTTCACGAACTGAAAGGTGTTGTGAAAACGAAGGTCGCTCAGAATAATTCGCAGCATGATTTCTGAAGGAGGAATTACAGTCAAACCAGGTCAAGATTCCATTCATGAATTGATTATTTGAAAAGTGAACCTGTTTGTCGCTTCTGTAACTTGTAGCCGGCATCAAATTGCATTCAAATGATCGGTGAAGTTTTGACTGCAACTGTTTTAGTATACGATGAGATGGAAAATATTTCAATGGATGAAACTTCTATTTAGGCATTCTTCAAATTCAAGAAAACTGAGCCGGCAGAAATTTCATAACGAACTCGCGTGTGTATTCACTGCTCATTACGCAAGCAAAAATGCAGACTGAAATCAACAACAACTAACGGATGGCGGCATTTTGGCCAATCGGAACAGCGCAAATCATCCGTATTGTTTCCTATCCAATCAGAAAAAAGTCCAGATTCTGGCTTTTTTACATGTGATCCGACAAAGAAATGTATCATGCCCTCTTCCCGTGAGACATAAAGGGATAATAGGGAGAGGGCATGATCTCAGGCTAGAAAACTGTCAGCCAAAGGAGCCGTTTTATCGCCAGAGAAGCGTGATTTTACGGTATTGTTGACGAAGTTTGCGTTTATTGTGACTTTTGAAGAGTTCTTGGTCCTGTGTAGCGAGCAATCCTTTTATAAATGTCTTATCAATTTGTCTTGTCCCGCTGGCCGGCATTACCGAAGAAAATAGTACCGTCCAACGGGACATCCTAAATTATGGCAACATTTGTTGGCATGTACATCGCCTCTAGTTTTCTTTGTTAAACTGTGTTGTAGAACTTGATTTCTGTAGGTTTCTACAAGCTTAGGATAACTCTATGGTAATATTTTTATTCATAAAAGTGGCCTTGTCCTTTTGGCCGGTATTACCGAAGAAAATAGTACCGTCCAACGGGACATCCTGAGTTTTAGTAACATTTGTTAGGCGGTATATCATATCTGGGTTTTTTACTGTTAAACGGTGATTCCTTAGGTTTCTAAAAGGCCAGGGTAACTAAACAGGAATGCTTTTTATTTTTCATAAAAAATGCCTTGTCCTTTTGGCCTTTATTATCTAAGAAAATAGTACCGCTTAGCAGGACATCCTAAACTATGTCAGCAGTTGGTTGCATGTATTACTACATGATGATATGCAGCTTGTTATTGTTACACTGTAATACACACCTTGCTTTCTGAAGGTTTTTTCCTACCAGCTGGGGACAGCTGAACAAAGATAGTTTTATTCATTCCTTGTTGTTGTAATTTCAAAATCAAATATTTATTATGTAAGGACAGGAGCCCATAAGGATACATAAAAGGAAACGTCAGAGGTTATCCCTATCGAGGACGCTCCCTACATAAAATATAAAATAAACATACTACAATGCAAAATTTAAGAATAATTAAGAAATGGCTAAAAAAATTTACAAAATTTTACAATACTTTCTAAGTTTACTTCAAATCACCTAAGAATGTCCACCCAGGGGGGCACTCTATAGGGAGTACTCAGGTATAGCAGTGATGGGGAAGTGCAAAACCCTTTTTCTGGTTTGACATGTGAAATCCAAGGATAACTGCTCAGGAGGGATTTTTATTCTTGAAAATTGTCTTGTCCTTTTGAATGGTATAGGCTAAGAAAATAGTACCACCCATGAGGACATCCTAATTAAATTAGCTCAGCAAGCTCGTGTTTAATTTTTCATGGTTTATCTCATTTGAAAAATGTTTTGAAAGTTAATTTTTATCTCAGATAATTTTTGTTTTCCTTTTGTTTTGGGGTATGTTAATATATGCTTATAATGTTGAAACAAAGGGAAAACAAAAATTACCTGAGATAAAAAATTAGTTTTCTCTTGTGTTACTCAATATTATTGTTAAGGAGCACAATGAGTTTGGAGCTGCTTTGAAGCTTTATTTTCTCCACTCATCAACAATAATTGGTAGCGCATGTGTAAGAATTTGGATCCAGGAGAGGTGGATTGAGTGGCTAGCCACCCCTCTTTAAAACTGCCCACCAAAAATATATAATACTTGGAAAAACAAATGGAAATACGTGGGTCCCCCAAAATTATAGGGATGCAAAAACCTTGTGATGCCAACCAGCCATCTTCCTTCCTAAATCGCCATGCTTAGGGACGAAAGTGCAACAACTTCACTCCAGACTTCACATAATTCCCTAAGGGAGCTGGGTCAATTTGGGGGCAGGGTAGGGGAAGGGGGGGGGGTGGTGGGGGTAGTGCACAGTAAAAAAAGCATTTTTACAAATGAGTTAACGTAACTCAATTTTGAGTAAAGTGTCTCATTTTACTCATTTTATTGAGTAAAATTACTCACAATATGAGTTAGCTTTTTTTACCCCTCAGAGAGAGTTATAACAACTCACTATTCTGAGTAAAATGGCTATGATCAAAACATGCGAGTAAACCCTTTACTCGCTGAGTAAGGTAAATCCTTTTACCCTTTATAGTGAGTAAAATTAACACCTTATTTCGAGTCACTTGGCCGTGAAGCAGACAACTGAGTAAAAATACTAACACAAAGTTTACCGATTCGCTTCAGCGTTGCAAATTAAGAAAGGCACAAAACCACAAATATCGAGCAAATAAAAAGCTACAATGATCGGGTACTGACCGATCTATATCTCAAGCGGTTTAGCTGTCAAAATCCTTATGCTACGATGAAGCGGCAACTATCAATATTGATTCAACACCAAAGCTACAATCCAATTTATATTATCTTCTGTGTCGTCTTCTTCATCAACCTCTGCTCGTTCAGCAACATTATTGACACTTCGTCAGGATCTTTTCAGCTGCAGCTGTATTTAAGTCACATTTCGTAAAACTAAAGTGCCTGTTGTGCAGCACCGTGACATGGTCACGCTGATCTCATACATCATTTGTTTTGCTCAACCAATCATTTGTCTCGATCATGTGATCACGTGTAACGCTTGAACCAATCACTGGTCTTGGATCGAATCATCGTTGCATAAACGCGCGCGCAAAAATAAGCCGTTTATACCTTCTTCTCGATGTTTTCTTGCCTCGATATTGATTTCTTCAATTGGAATCGTCTCTTAAGTATTAGCCGTGGCGGTAGAGACTCGTGTTTACGACGTACAGACATGGCTCGGCGATAGTACTGGTCTTGAAGATTCTTCGAAATTACAAGGTAAGCACTCGCAGACAATTATAGCCTGAGCTGATATAATTATAAGGCATTGTCTATATTGTCCTTTGCAGCAGGCTTATCTCCTTGAAGAAGGAGCTACTAATAGTTTAAGGGCTAAGTAGAATCAGTGTAAAAGGGATGTACCTTTTTTGCTTTATCTGAAAAGTACTAGTATCCTCGGACGTAAAGAACGGACAAAGCACAAAGCATCGCCATTTGCATTAAAGCGCGTTTTGGCGGGCAATTTGTACTTTTTCGGTTTTGGTTTGCTAGTTTCAAAACTCCTGTATTTATGTGCAGTTTTTATCTTAATATATTACTGGAAACAATATATTTTCAATGACAACCTAGCTTTACATATGTATCTTTATTTTATATGCAGCTCGTTAGAGTATAAAATCAGGGACGGGCACGGGGTGATTTATGTGTGTATGGGAGGAGGGGAGGGAAGGGCCCGGTTGCTAGGTTTGGGCCCAGATTTTTTTTCCAAACGTACTACTGTGGCAGATTTTTTCCTTATTTTTCAATATAAGACTCTCAACTCTGTGCAAGAATAAATTATTTGGTTGTCCCAAGTCTGTTTGAAAGATTTCTTTCTTAACCACCCCCCCCCATCCCCTCAAAAAGGAAAGGTTGGCCTCTTAACAGCCCACGTGCGATATATTGAAAATCTATCATGACTACAGGAATATTGACTATTTCATTACAGACTATAAATTGACTGAGTTTAAGCAACAATAATTTTATCATGTCAGCACTCAAGAGGAAAGGACAAATAGAAGAAAAGCATGTTGTGAGAGTTGTTATGACTCTCTCTGAGGGGTAAAATAGTTTATCTCTTGTTTCTTTCTACAGTTTCTTTGTTGGTTATGAAACCGTGAAAGTACCTCTCTCATAACTGTCCATATTTTCAAAATTCGTCATTCCTTAAACTGCCCAGTTTAACAGTGACATCGCAGTAGAGAAGTTGAGAAGTAAAAAGCATATCCATGTATGTGTCACATATGAAACTCTGTCACAGCATCTAAAAATTAATGGCATATGCTATCTTAATTGTGAGTGCAAGATTTATTCAAGGAAATACTGATGAACATCAAATTAGAAATTGTGTTTTCATTCGAGGGATGATTTTGTTCAAAATATGCATGTGTAAAAATAATCATGTCTAAGCCAAGGTTCTGGTCTTATTTTGCTGTAAACAGCTGCTGAGTAGGGTGGTGTTTGCCGCCTTTTACCAGTAGCTCACTCAAGTAGTACTTCTGAACTGCTTGTAAGTGAGAACTATAAGCCCAGGACTTTTGCATGTATAAATACGTGTTGATGCAGAGTAATATTCTGTTGCTGTGTAATGCACAATTTAGTTGCATTTAACCAGCACTTCTTTTGAGTAGTTTTTGTCTGAATTGCTCATCAAAGAGGAGATACACTTATTTATACCTGATAAATTTCTGAAGAGAAAATTTAGACCATCAACCTTCAACAAGGATTAAAAGATAAATTATTTTAAGTAAAGTGAAAATGACAGCAGTTGCAAAAGAAAAATATTTTGAAATGTGGAGAGTTCTTTGGAAAGAAAAAGGTACCTAGAAAAAATTTTACGAGCTGATTTTCTTGATGCCATTAGTCAGGGTTCAAGCACCAAAAAGACATTTTTTATACTGGAGAAGGAACTTTGGAACCATCCACTTATAAAAGAAAATTTACTGTTACATTGTATGTAGGAACCTCTTCATTAAATATCACCTATTTTGATGCATCTGTAAATTACATAATAAGGTATTTACCATGGTAAATAAAAACACTTACCCTTACTGCCACTATTGGTTTTACAGGATGAAACTCAGACTGGTGTGTTGCAATGGTCATTCATTTCTGTGAGTATGATCATCTTTAACTATTACAGTGTAACCTCTCCTTTGCGATACCTCTATTCAAGGGACACCTCCAGTCAGGTGACACCAAATTTGGTCCCAGAAACATTTTCACATAATCTTTGTAGTTGTAACAGGTGTACCTCTATTGAAGGGACACCTCTATTTGGGGGAAAGGGAAACTTTACCTGGATCCCGAAACCCACATTTGACCTCCATTCAGGGGATTCAGGGGGGCATTCAAAAGGTGACTGTCCACAAAAACGTTAATAAATTTAAGTGCTCACTAGTCACGATTGCGACAGCTTTCAAACCTTTAACTACCTTACTTAAATCAATGCACTGTACTTGTGAGAATTCAACACACAACATTGCAGACATAAGTTAATAATAATTTTTTAGACATAAGTTGCTTGAAATAATAACTGCAGCAGTTTCCAAGGCAGGATAAAAGAAAACATTTTTATTTGTGGGTTAATTTTTACACTTGCCTTGGTCCCAAGGCCTTAAATTAGTGGCAGTGGTCATCATGGAGAGGTGGCCTTGAGTGAATGTATGGAATATCCAATTCCACTGGAATTAGAAAAAGTAGTCATTAGTAAAGAGGTAAATGTGAGTAAACGTTTGTCTGTTATTATAAAAAGACAAAACTAAAAAAGAAGATAATTATTTAAAGATGTCATATTATACAATGGAACCTCTATTCAGGGGAAACTGCTTTTCAAAAAATATACTTGCTTAAGCTCCATGTGATGGCCATTTCAAAGAAAATGACTCACTTTGGGTGTTGAGTAAGAGAGAGCTAACTGTCTTGATTTTATGATTATGAATCAAATATGCTGGGATATTGCATATAACCACAGTATTACAGTGCTCAGGGCCTTAGTTGTTCAAGATGTGGATAACACTATCTTCTGCCGGATATTGCCGCACTTGATTTCCCTAATATTATCCTGTGGATGGCGCTATCCAGCATTTGAACAACTGAGGCCTGGTGGATAGATAGTGCTTATCCAACATTTGAATTACCAGGACCTGGTGGTAATTATGTGTCTGTTGAAGGAATTTTCAACTTTGATTGACAAAAATTTCCTGGGTCCTATGGAGTATTCCTTCAATTGCAATGTGGCCAGTAAAAGCCAGTTATACCTTTGCTGTAGTAAAAAACAGCTTCAAAGTAAATTAGATTCAGGTTAATTTTGATTTAATGTTTTTAACAATGATTCTCTTTAATTTCCTCTGTCTCCTAGCTCTAATAAATTATTAGGGCTAGGAGAAAAAGGATATTGAAAATTAACCTAGGTTAAATCAAAACTAACCTGTATTTATAACATACACAAGTACTATCACAGGGAACCCACACAATCTCACAATGTGTGTACTGATTGCTATTAATTTTATTGTAAATACACTGGATTTACCATTTGCTAAACCTATAGCGATAACTCACTATGTATATAAATCGAAATGAATAAACGTTGAATTGCCTTACCTTTGGTGTATATATATTGTCGTCCTTTTGCCTCAAAAGCGGTTTTTTGAGCGATTTTGAAGGATTTTGAGTTCGCTGTTGACAGCGTTTATTTAACATCGATTTATATACATAGTAAGTGATTTATCGCCATAACAATCGGTTATGCACACTGCGAGATTGTGTGGGCTCCCTGTTGTACTATTTACCTTTCAACTTATTTATTAATCTTCCTTTCTTTCGTTCATAGGCAGAAACAAACACCTTTAAACTAGAGCATAGCAGAAGAAGAGAGATTGCCCTTCCTGTCCTGATTTTAAGGTGGTGCATCAGGAGTCTGCTGAAGAACCCCATTTGTACTTCAACTTGCAAATTTGAGGGAAACATATCATCCAAGTTGAACACAGCTGCACCAATTGAATGGACTGTTAATGTATTAAAGCGTGAACTGAATTTTTATCTATGGCAAAGGGTACATTCAATGAAACAATTTCTAGAATTTCAGTTGAAATGTTCATTCAATACAGAAATTTTAAGAAAAAGCGTTCTGTCCACCGAGGATACTGGTCACGACTCTTGGATGTACCTCTTTTTCGACCAAGATTTACGATCACATTCTTAGACATTGTTGTGTCCACTATCACAGCTCAGGGATGCGTCAAATTTACCAAAGTGTTTTGGTCACCATGGCACCATTAATGAAATGTGCATACTTTTACAAAAATTTGTTTCTTGTTTATCCATTGAACTTAAATGATGAGTTACTTGGATAAATGTTCTTTTGAAAATATAATCTTTTGCAGCCATGTTATGACATTTTCATTTTTCTTTGGTTAGTTGCGAGCACCCAGTCTGCAAGTCTAAATATTGAATGGGCATGTAATTAATAAATTGTCATGCTGTCTTCCAAACTCTGCCTGATATGGAAAAATGTCACCACTACCTGAAGATGTTAAAGCCTGAATGAGATAATAAAAAATGTAAAGAAACACGGAAAGATAATTTGCTTATTGTTTGGCATTAACTGCGTACTATAGTTGCCGTTCTCAAATCAGTAATTATGTACAGTGTGGACTAAGTTAAACCCACGGGTCCTTGCCAGACTGTGTATTACAAAAAACGTTTGAAACTTTTCCAGGCAGGCATAAGGATCTGCCATTGCTAACAGGGTTTTTTTTGTACTCATTTGAAGTGAAGTTCACTTTTACTCAAAATATTGTGTAAATATAATCATTTTCTTTACTCGATTATTTAGGTATTGTTTTTACTCATTAAGGTGGCTCCGTAATTAATACAAGAGCATTTTGCTGTGACAAATTTTCCGTCATAACTTTTTGGTTCTTAACGCGATGACTGCGAAACTTTGCAAAGAACAACATATATCATTCGGCAATAATACGAAATATTCCGATTTCATTGATGGTAAATATTTCTTGACAAATTAGCGCTTAAAAGGACCCTACTGTTCGAAGAAAATCGCGTCTAGTAAAAAAATTTGCTGATATTTTTTACTGAAATTTCTGGTATCGGCTTTAATTGATATAATAAATATGCCAGAGGAATTTCAGAAAAATCGTTGACAGAAGTCCGTAACTAAAAGTCGCTCAAAATTCAGCTGTGAAATTGTTTTGGAATTTCAAAAATAAATTACTATCAGGAAGAAGGAGCCACCAGTTTGAATTTTCGGGACAAGTAAATTCAACGTTTGCTAATTCTTAAAACAAAAAGCCGATTGCCTATCGTGCTATTCTTTAAAAAGGTACTTTTTTAGTTTTAGAAGCACCATAAATTGCTCCAAACCTTGCTCTGAAGTAGAATGACTTGTTCTTCGACATTTTTAAAATATCCCTTTGCAGTTTTGGCTCAAACTCCTGCTGCATACATTTTGATGTATTGCAATTCATTTTCAACGACTTTTACTGCTGTTCGTTGCTTCCAACTCAGGAAAAAAGTATTGAGATTGGACGCTACCTCGTATCAGAGCTCAGATAGAACTGTCCAGCACCTTTGTTTATGACTACAAAATGAGCACGAGCGGCAGTTCTGCGAGGAATTCGCACCTCACTCAGGGGGGACGAACGACAATGATGACCATGCCTGTGAACCGAATAAAATCACAGTGCAAAATAAAATTATCGCAAAAATACTGCCCGTGAATAAATTTACAACTCTGAAATTTTTGTCACTCCTTCCTTCAATGAATGGGTATTTTTTCTTGATTATTATGTTTTGCTCTGCAATACATGTTTATACAGATCGGTTCACAGACATGGGTATCATTATCATTCGTCCCCCCTGGCTGAGGTGCGAATTCCTCGCAGAGCTGCCGCACGTGCTCATTTTCTGGTCATAAACAAAGGTGCTGGACAGTTCTATCTGAGCTTCGATACAAGGTAGCTTACAATCCCAATACCTTTTTCCTGAATTGGAAACAACGTACAGCAAGAAAAGCTGTTGAGGATGCATTACAATACATCAAAATGTATGTAGCAGGAGTTTGAACCAAAACTGCCAAGGGATATTTTAAAAATGTCGAGGAACAAGTCATTCTACTTCAGAGCAAGGTTTGGAGCAATTTATAGTGCTTCTAAAACTGAAAAGTACCTTTTAAAGAATAGCACGATAGGCAATCGGCTTTTGTTTTCAGAATTAGCAAACATTGAATTTACTTGTCCCGAAAATTCAAACTGGTGTCTCCTTCTTCCTGATAGTAATTTATTTTTGAAATTCCAAAACAATTTCACAGCTGAATTTTGAGCGACTTTTAGTTACGGACTTCTGCTCCAACGATTTTTCTGAAATTCCTCTGGCATATTTATTATATCAATTAAAGCCGATACCAGAAATTTCAGTAAAAAATATCAGCAAATTTTTTTACTAGGCGCGATTTTCTTTGAACATTAGGGTCCTCTTAAGCGCTAATTTCTCAAGAAATATTTACCATCAATGAAATCGGAATATTTCGTATTATTGCCGAATGATATATGTTGTTCTTTGCAAAGTTTCGCAGCCATTGCGTTAAAATCGAAAAAGTTATGACGTAAAATTTGTCACAGCTAAATGCTCTTGTATTAATTACGGAGCCACCTTAACAGAGTAAAATTTGACTTAACTCAAAATTTAGAGTAGCCTTTACTCAAATTATGAGTAATTGGCTGTTTTACTCAAAATAAAGAGTCACCATGGATGCATTTCTCTTGAGTAATTTTACCTCTACTTTTGAGTTATTTGTACTCGATAACTGAGTATTTTCAACTCAAACTTGTGAGTAAAGTTACTCATTCTGAGTAAACTTACTCATGCTAGTGAGTAACCTTTACTCAGTATTTCTGCTTAAGTTTACTCACTATAATGGGTCACTATGGATGCAACGATTTACTCAGTATTTTGAGTTCAGTTTACTCAGCTTTTTTTACTGTGCAGGGCTGTTGACAGTCAGGGAAAGGGGGGAAGTGAAACATAGAGAGTCTCCAGAATCTACATCTGAGGTTGGCATCTCTGCTGTCTTTGACAGGCAATTTCCCATGCTAACAAGGTAGGTAGGTTTTTGGGTATGGTAATGTATGATAATGAGTTTAAAACAAAAGAAAATAAAATTTAGACCAAGGATAAAATTGAGCCACAACATATATATCAATTTATATTTTTGGATTTCAGTATGGAGAGGCGGGGGGGTTGGTGGGTGAAAATAGTTGTTGTTGTCACAAAAAAGATCAAACATTAAATAGATAAGGGATATATTAATGAACTTTTTTAAATAACTTTTAACAATTTCTCAAAAGAAAATTTAAAAACAATTTTAAAACATGATGAAATTACACTGCTGTCACAATCCATTAACTACAGGGTACGATTTCTTTTGATAGTGCCAGCCAGAGATTACAGCCAACTGTACCAACCTTGTTTTGGCTGAGTTATACTGACCAGTCAAACAACACACAAATAATGAGGACAGAAAATAACAATCATTCTGTAACAATGATAAATAATAATAACAGAAACAATAACAATAATATTAATTTTATGATAATAATAGATCTAACTGGCCTTTCCCAGATGTAGTAAGGATGGAAACATATCATGAAAGAAAGGATATCATTTACATAATATCTATGATAAATTGGGCCCCTCTGAGCAATACACTATTCCCTTAGATAACTCTGCCCAAAGGAATAAGACCACTGAGCACCAATATTGCTCATTGTGAGGTAGCAATTAGCAAAAAATGAAACAATAGAAAGCAAAAGTGTGGCAACCAGATTTTTAAATTAGACGAGGCAAGATCTGCAGTTTCCAAAGGTGCAAGCCCCTGAAAGGGTGTCTTTTTCCTGAAATCTACACGGCTTGAAACACGGATTTTCAGCAGTTTTTCATTATTTTAAAAGTATGTAGGTGAGACAAGCGCCTTGCCGTGTGCCTTGCTAACTGCAGCCCTGCTGAATGTTTTGTACATGCAGACAAATGCTGCTGTACTGTCAGATAACAAACTGGGTGGTACTATTTTCTTAGCTTAAACTATTCAAAAGGACAAGATCATTTTTGAAGAATAACCGAACGGGAGTGATATTTAATATCACCCCTGTTCGGTTATCCTAGGCTTTTAGAAACCTCTAGAAACAACGACTGCATCACAATGTAACAATTATAAATAGCCAAACCTGATGTAAAAAGAAACAATTGCCATTGTACTTTCAAATGTTCCGCTGGGCGGTGCTACTCTCTAAGGAAATATGGTTCAAGAGGACAAGGCAATTTTCGGAAATACAATCACTCATGTTTGCCTATTGTGGGGTTATGGGAACCCACAGAAAGCAAGGTCTACATTGCAATGTAACATTAATGTAAAAGGAAACAAATGCTGTTTTTATTTTTATATGTCCTGCTGGACGGTACTCTTTTATTCACTAATACCGGCCAGCCGGACAGGACAACTTAAGGTGGCTCGGCTGGATTTTTCATGGGGGACATCTCCCAAGTTTAATCGTTAACTGCATCGGCATGAGTAAAGATATGGGAAGAAGGCTACCACAACTGTATTATATAAAGATGAAAATTTATGATCAGAGTTTTATTGCAATCATAGTCGCCATGGCAACAAAGACAAGACAACAAAGCAAGCATTCCTGTTGGATCTTGCACATCCCATGACTTGGCACCGCACTGGTCATTTACCCCTCCAAAGGAAAAAAGTGCCATCGTAAAATTATCCTGAAACAGATCGCTTTCTAGAATTTTGAACACACCTGATGAAAAACACAAAAAATTCCCCCAAAACAGGAGAAGGATTGGATGGGAACTCGGTCCAGTCCCCACACTCTCCAAGTCCAAAATGGTGGGCCAGTTAATTTGATATAATAACAATAATTGCATCATCTCAATGCACGGCTTTGTTTGGGTTATTTTCTTTAAAAAAGCAACAAAAGCGTTTTGTTATCCAGCTCTCCTAACTGTGGATGGATGGTTTCATTTTCTCTACTCTAAAGGCCTCGGAAAATCGGAGGTCACCTCGATACTGCTCCCTGATGCTCGTATTTGTTTGTATTTAAATCTTTGTCTGTATGGTCATGCTCCTTTGCTTATGGGTATTTACAACAACTATTCAAGCTGTTAAAAGGTCAGACGAAGATTATGTGTTAACAAACGTTTTGTTGCTAACTTTATCTGGTAAAAATATAAAAAAAAAATGAGCCTGACAAAATATGCAGACTTTCCATGCTTGTGGAGTAATGCTTAGAAATATGATGTGAAACTGAATATAAACCAAAGAAAAATTTAAGCATCTTGTAAAAAAACGTTATATCTAGGTCAGAACATCATCATTTGAGTTCTATGATGGTTACTAGGTTTTCAAAGAAAAAAAGATCACCCTTGTTTTACTAAATCATGTGTTTATTGTGCTAATCAGAGGCCCGTTTTAGATCAATTTTAAGGTTAGAGTCGGTGTATCTCTAAACAATGAAACTGATTTGGCTTTGACAATTCATTTTCACTTACCAAATACAGAATAAGGGCTTCTTGTCAACAATTTGGTTTGTTTATAGTATGAATTATACTCAAAATTCCATTTTGCATCGCCTTTGGAGGGCATGAAGTGTTTGTTCCAAAAATTCACTAAACCATAATAAGCCAATTTTTTCACAACTGATTTTGTTAATTGGGTGACTAAAGTAAAAATTTTTAAGGAAGTAATGCAAGAAGGCAGGTGAATATAATGAAATTTTGAAAAATGGCTATTTGGGGGTGTAATTTAACATCAATTTTGGCCAAACTCTAGCCCCAGGCTCCTCTCTGTGCAATACCTCGACAACAAAGTTACATGCATGAACTGAAAGCTCTATTATAGTAGAGTTCATGGTCAGACTCATTTGGGAGCACAATTTACCAGTGGGGTCTTATGGCACTTTCAAAATGCCCCCTGGAAGACTGGATTTTTGGTGCTCAAAGGGCAAAAAATGAGATCCCCCCCACCCCGGTAACTCCAAAACTAAAAGTCAGAGAAGTGAGCCAAAGTGGCTTTTGAAATATCGCATCACACCCAACTTCTGTGCGAAGTTTCAGCCAAATTGTTTGACCACAACTTTTGGCCCCTCGAACACTTTCTCGGACAATTACACTTAGGTAAAAGGTCGGGAATTTTTCAAAGAACATAAGAAACCCAAACATCGCAAAGTGTACAGTAAAATCACGTTTCCCTGGCGATAAAACGGCTCCTTTGGCTAACAGTTTTCAGTACTCCCTATAGAGTGTCCCCCTGGGTGGACATTCTTATAATTAGGTGATTACAACAACAAGGAATGAATAAAACTATCTTTGTTTAGCTGTCCCCAACTGGTAGGAAAAAACCTTCAGAAAGCAAGGTATGTATTATAGTGTAACAATAACAAGCTGCATGTCATCATGTAGTAAAACATTCAACCAACTGCTGACATAGTTTAGGATGTCCTGCTAAGCGGTACTATTTCCTTAGATAATACAGGCCAAAAGGACAAGGCATTTTTTATGAAAAAAAAAAGCATTCCTGTTTAGTTACCCTCGCCTTTTAGAACCTAAAGAATCACCGTTTAACAATAAAAAAACCCAGATATGATATACCTCCTAACAAATGTTGCTAAAACTCAAGATGTCCTGTTGGACGGTACTATTTTCTTCGGTAATACCGGCGAGAACGGATGTTTTATGAGTCAAATGAGTCAATGAGTCATGAGTCATGAGTCAATGAGTCAGATCTGAAAAAAAAAAAGTTTCGGTAGAAACAATAAAATTAAACATTACTTTTACTTAATTTGTGTAGATGCTTCATTGCTGCCTGCACATGCAAGGCCTGACATGAAAATAAAATCTCAACCTGGGCTGTTTGTTAGCGGTATTCCAGGCCCTGCCGCTACTACTACGCGCATGCCCCGGAAACTAGCCTTCCCAGACACCCTTCAAGAACCATTTAAACCATCAGACAATCCATAATATATAGATTTAGCCAGGGCTAAAAACGAGGCTCCCATTAATAAATTAATAAACTTATATTCCACAATTCAGTTAACTTTAGAGCACATTCATGTGACTTTTCAGGGAAAGGCTAAGTGATTT
>CALNXK010000555.1:7500-77500 GCA_942486035.1 Porites lobata | reverse complement strand
CCCAAGGTTGTTAATATTAGTTGATGCACGAGTCTTAAACAGGCGAGCTTATGTAAATAAACACAAACATAATGCAAACAATGACTGCCCAAAGATTTTAATCAATCAACGAGCCTTGAAAGCTATTTAAAATTACAATGGGTATACAGTAATACCTCAACAATACTTATTCGTACACTGCATGTTTCTAAAATATAAACACTGACTGTGTACAACTGTTTCGCATGCATAATTAAGTGTTCGGGCCTGGGAACTGCTAACAAACAGCCTAGGTCGAGATTTCATGTCAGAAATAGGCCTTAATTGTGCAGGCAGCAATGAAGGAAGTAGACAAAATAAGTAAAAGTAATGTTTAATTTTATTGTTTCTACCGAAACTTTTATTTTTTCACATCTGACTCATTGACTCATTGACTCATGACTCATGACTCATTGACTCATTTGACTCATTAATACTTTACACTCAATACCGGCCAAAAAGACAAGGCCACTTTTATGAATAAAAACATTACTATAGAGTTATCCTAACCTTGTAGAAACCTACAGAAATCAAGTTCTACAACACAGTTTAACAAAGAAAACTAGAGGTGATGTACATGCCAACAAATGTTGCTATAATTTAGGATGTCCCGTTGGACGGTACTATTTTCTTCGGTAATGCCGGCCAGCGGGACAAGACAAATTGATAAGACATTTATAAAAGGATTGCTCACTACACAGCACCAAGAACTCTTCAAAAGTCACAATAAACGCAAACTTCGTCAACAATACCGTAAAATCACGCTTCTCTGGCGATAAAACGGCTCCTTTGGCTGACAGTTTTCCACCACGCTTGAGCCGCCATATTGGATGCGGTTAGTGTAAAACGAGACTGCGGACTGCGGACTGCAGATTGCGGACCAGGGGTAAAATGCAGACTGCGTGTAAAATGCAGACTGCAGACTGAGAGTAAAACGCAGGCTGGGGTAGAATGCAGACCGAGCATAAACTGTGGTCGTGGAAGGGTTTAAGGGCCAAAAAATCCCGCAAATACATGTAAACGAACACTTATTTGAAGACATGTGCTTTCACAAATCCATTCAGGACTTTCTTCTCTAGAACGTCGTCGACGACCCAAAAACATAATTGCAATCTTGAACCGTTTTTTTCTGTCCGAGAGACCTCACGCTTCAACTTTAGACGCGAAGTTTTCGATATAAGTGACCAGGGACCGTGAATTAGTACAACACCACGATGTTTACGCCTAAATGAAAGCTGCTGACCCAAAATACACTGTACAGGAAGAATTATGGCGATAAAAACGGGAGTAAATCATTCCAACAACAAAAAGAGATGTTCTGCAGGGAATTTGGATGACCTTTTATGAAAGTATTGCAAATCAAGGTACACAGACTTAAGCTGTTCGGATGTTCATTGAAACTTCTGGCGAATGTGCAATGCACTTAGTAGGAAGCGAAGTGTATGACTGATACCGGCTGATAAGCCAAACCTCCTTACAAGGCGAGCACTGCCCTCAACTGCACTGAACATGGCGACTGGAGAGAAAAGTAGCCTGAGATCATGCCCTCTCCATATTATCCCTTTATGTCTCTCACGCAGGAGGGAGGGGCCGTCTCTAGGGTAAACATTGGTTCACTGATCACTGCCAGTGTGACGTCACGTCATACATCGGTGATTTTCAAAATGGCGGGCAAATTTCTTTTTCGTTACGTTGCAAAGGATGTCAATTTTCTGAATGTTTGAATTCATCTTTTGCCTTCTTCAATAAGGCAGAGCTTTTGAAAAATAACATGGAAATATTCGCCATAAGGTTCAGTCGGAAAAAGTTTCAAAAGCATCACATGAGGCAAAGAAAGGTACCGCGAAGTGTCTATAAATTGGCACAGTTTGTATGATCGTTTATCGCTTTCGGGCAACGTGCAAGGTGGTGTGGAAATATCCTGATCTCAGAATAGGAGGATTGGTTTATGATACATTGAGCTTAATGTACGCCGAGTTTCAGCGAGCCAAAGTGCGTAGTTCTTCTCATCAATCCCTTTAAAGTCGACGGAATGAAAAAATGTGGAGACGACATAAATGTAATCTGTAATCTACATCAAGTCACTACCTGCTGCAACAGGTTGGCAGTAGAGATCAGTGGTAAGTTTTGAAATTTACTCGTTTACTTCTAACAACAGGAGACTTATATGTATGTTTTGTGCATGGATCGACGTCAGGAATACGTAATTTTTTGAATGGCAAATAGATAGCGGTCCTGAAATACATGCAGGTTATAAAATTAATGTTCAGGCTCTACAAACGGCTCTCCATATATTAATGCTAGAGGGATAACACTGCTAGGCTAGAATCTATGTGCAATTGCATTGTACAATATTAACTGCAATATTCCATTAAATAATTTTTGATCAGGGGTGCAAGGAATCTCTGTTGTCAAAGTACAAAATATTAAAATCAACAAATTAATACTAATTATTTTTAATTTAAGAACACTATAATTATGATAGTGTTGAAGTTTATGTATACAAACAGAAATAGATTTGATACATCTTTTATGAAGGTTATTGTTTTAAGCACTTATTGAAACTAATCTGTGCAACCGTCAATCCCAATTGTTCAGGAAGTACTGTTTCCCCAAATTTTAAAGTGGAAAAATTAATTTCAAGCTTTTTGTAAGAGCCATTGGGGAGCAGCCAGTGAGGAGTAACACGACATGGTATGAATGGTATACCTTCCTGAATGGCCACCCAAAGACGATGGTTTCCTTCAGTGATATAGGCTCTTCCAGTTGTAAGATCACATTATATTGAAAACCATTTTTCAAAATGAAACGTCTTACTTGTTCAAGATGATCGTGATTATTGCCAGCTTTTGGCATGAGAGATCTGTCAAATTCCCTATATTCCCAAAGATCTTGTGTTTTGACCATTTGAAATTCATGCGAATAATCAAATGCATCAGAAATGTAAGATTTGGTCTGCATTGCATGTTTTTCACTTTCTGTGGGTTCATCAAGTGTCACAAAGGACATATCTGTATCAATTAATGGTTGAAATGCTTTTGCAAAATCATCGTCACTACTGTCACTGTCAATTTCTGTAGTCATGCTTTTAATCAACTCTTTAAATGATTTACACTTTGACTCTTTTTTGCCACCTTTAATGTGTGAAGTTCTTTCTGTTCTTCCGACTTTTTGTTTTTTTGGTGGGTGCCTCTCAGGTGTGTAACCTTGCTTAGTAGGTGTGGAAGAATGCTTCGGACTACCTCATAACCTTTTTTGTGACATTTGCTTGCTATCATGCAGCTCCACTTTATCACAAGAGGGTTATATCTCATACCTTTAGGGTGGGGCTTTTGCTTATTTTTGGTAAGTTTTCCTTGCTTTGCAATTCCTCCTCCTGTTTCTTCAGTGAGGTTAAAGTGTCAGTAAGTAGAGCATAGGGAACAGAATTTTCAACAAGCCAATGATTTTCAATGGCAATATCCATTAGTTTAGCAAGGTCAGATTATTTGGGTTGAAAATTTTTTGGTGCTTTCACATTTTTTTGTTTCTCTTTTAGGTACAAACTGTAATATCGTTTTGCTTTTTTTTGGCTTTGAGCAACCACTTTGTGTAGATTTTTTGCTCTGGCTATGAGTTCAGCTCGTGAAAGAGTACTGAGTTTAGTGTGTGAATCATAGGCTGTTTTAGACTCAAATGATTCAGATGAAGCATTTGTTTTCCAACGAAAGCCAGATCGTAAAATATCTTGACATTTGTGGCATCTGGTTTTTGAATGGACAGGTAGTTTGTAGTTGCAATTTAAGCTCCTAACGCACTTGACAATCTCTCCATCTACATTTGCTCCTCTTTCATCCACAAAGTATAAATTTGTTTCCCTTTTTCTTTCAGCCATATCAACAAGGGCTGGATCATATATACCTGGACAAACCAGTAAGTTTTCAATAGTTTTAAGCATGACACCCAAAGCAGAGTTTAATATGTTTTCTTGAAAAATATTGTGTGGGAGTTCCCCATGATCAATTTTGTTACCCAAGAATTCTACTGTAAATGGACTAAAATCCTTTGAAGGAAATGTTTTTATTTCGGAAGGAAGAAAAAGGGTTAACTCCTTCCACTTGGTTATTACACCACCTTTTGCGATATTTGGAAGAGAAAAAGTAACCGTCATGGTATTATCTGTAGTGTGCTGAGTAAATGACACTGTCCATGGAAAAATACATGAAGGAATTGTTTGAAAAACTGTATAAACTGGCAGAGGTGATGACTGTACTTCACTGTCATTTTCCTGCATCTACTGGTTCTTTTGGAGCAGTTTGTGTCATTATTTCATTCAACACATCTGTAAAAATACCTGCTTTACAGTTTAAAGCATCAGACACAGCGAATTCTCTATCCAAGACCATTTTTTCTGATAGCACAGTGGCTTGTCCTTTAGTTGGATTAATAGTTGTTTCTTCAAAAAACTCATGCTTGTTGCTGTCATTATCTGTCGTTATTGTGGAAATTGAACAACCTTGTTTTTGGTAGAACATGTTTTGAGCTTCTTTGTACTCATGCTCTATTTTAATGGGTTTTAAATAGAAAGGCTGACATGACATGCATATGTAGTCTGGAAAAGTTCCATCACAAGGATCTACACTATACAAGTCATTATGTAAATCAGTCTTATTGCCAGTTCTTTCATCCAAAAATTGCATCCCACTGAAAACATATTTTTAAAACTATTTATCTGGTGTTTCTTGCAGGGAACATCACTACTCAGGCAAACCTTGTTGCCACATTGTGAACAAGGCACTATACATGGTGTAACTTTCAGGATGCCCAGCTGGGCATCGCTGCGTGATCTAGTGGAGCTTTTCCCCTTAGGAGGCTTATGCCCTCTTGCTGATAAACTGCCATAATGTTTATCACATACCCTAAGATCTTTGAGATTTTCAGGTGTAACATCATCAGGGGCACATTTCAGTTCATACCGCCCAACCATACTATCAAATTTTCTTGATCCTGCCTCATTCTCACATCCCTTCAGACAGCATTGTACACCTCCCATCAATCGCCCATGCATAAAAACTGTTCCTCTTATTTCTTCCAAAAGTAAAAAAACAAATAAAGGCTTTCCACAGCATGACAACCAGTACAAATCACTTGTTATTCTGAATTTAGTATTTATTTGAGATCTTAGATCTTTTATTGTGGCATATGGTGCAAAAGGGAGGGTGTGTGGCTTGCCTGTTATATCAACAATTTGAATTGTTGTCATCAACCTTTTAGATCTTATCAACATGCTAAAAAGGAAACCAGGGTGGTGTAATTCAAGCAGTCTGGCACAGGGATAACTTAAAAGTACACCAAATGAGAGATATAAAATTGGAAAAAGGAGTGGCATTTCCGTACAGGATCTGGAACTGACATCAAAAGTCTCCTCAAATATAATAATAGTCACAACATAATATGTTTATATTATAAACCCACAAAGAATGAAAATGGGAGTGCAGAAATTATCAGCAAAAAAGCAGCAGTTGCCAAGTAAACAGGATATTGAAGTTCACAGTTTAAAGAACAATTTTTTGTAATACCAAGCCATAAAAAGCCATGAGAAACAAAAAGGTACACGGTCATTAGACAGGAGAAAAAAACCTGTGATTTTAATCTCCAAAAATATTGTACCAGTGAAAAGTTGAATTGGGGCTTTACATGTAACAAAATTTTGTAAACTGGATCAAGCAAAGATAGAAATAATTTCAAGGTAATAACAGCAGGGAATAGAAGCATTTCTAACAAACAATTTAAAGTTGATCTATACTTAATCATTTGCCTGAAAGAAACCATGCACAATACTTTCCTGTAAAACGAAAACGTCAGTGTAAAAAGAATGGTGGTTAAGCCTAAAAGGGAAACAAGGAAGTTTGAGAGGTTGAAGTTTTGAATTACCTTTACTTTGAAGTGGATAATAAAAAAGGACAAAACAGAGGAGACCAACATTTTTACTACATGAAAAGTTTTACTTTGTAACTCAAAGGAGTGAGGGATTTGTGTCTCCAAAAAAGATGGGGGCTTTGAAGGGATGCAGAGGGCACATGGAAGGTTTGAAAGGCCTGGGAAAGATATTGCAACCATTGCAAAAACAATATGGACACGCACAACAGCCACCACAAGATACCCAATCTTATGATTGTGAGGACTAAAAAGCCAAGCAATGTCAAAATATAAATCATACAACAAGAAACCCATTGTCAAATATATACATAATAAAATATTTTTATTCATCATGATGTTTTCTTCTTCTAAAGTAAATAATTATAGATATATATTATATAAATATGATCTTACTTTATTAATTTTCTCCTTAAGTAATTTTTCCTTTTTAAAATAATGTAACTTCTTAAATTAAGCTATGTACTTTTTATTTAAAATATTTTTTTCTGTCTCTTTTATATGTCTTTAATATTATTATTATTGTTTTTTTCTCAAGTAATAGTCACACTAAATTAATTAAAAGAATAATCTTTTTAAAAGGCAAATACAGAAGCCAACAACACTGCTAACAAGCAACAACAACAATGACACAGGCAAGTAAAATACGGGAAAAAAGCCAACAAAAAACTGCAGACAAATGCAAATAGCAAATTTTACCAACAATAACAAAACAGAATAAAACAACCAACAGCAGTAAATTTTCAAAGCAGTAAAGGCCAGCAATTACTTTGATCAAAACAGAGGGGCACCAGATTAACCAGCAAACCTTAGACACAAGCAGTAAACAAACAAGCAAACTTAACACACAATGACAGCGTTAAAGTCTGCAAAATTTACCCCAGACAGTCAAGAAGCCAAGAAACCACACGCGATTCAACACAGTATCTTCACATTCAAAAGGATTGATGAGCAAAATGGCTCGTTACATCAACACAAATCAACTATCGTATCAAACTTCTGTTATTAATGAATTAAACCTCCTCTTCTGAGGAGATTTGGTTGGCAATTTAAAGAGAAAACGGCTGACGTTTAGGGTGGATTTATCTAGTTCCGAGTTCAAAATGGCGCCCACGTCACTGACCCGAAGTGGATTGGAGTAGAATTTAACACAAACGAGCGGACAAAATAAACACAGCTTTTACACACAAACAATATAAGCAACAAAGCTTGCACACTTACGACAAATTGTTTTACCAACGCTGAACAAAAGCCTGTATTAGCCCGTTCTTTGTTTAACTTCCATGGCTTCTCCACGCTAAACTGATCAAGCGACCCGAAGCTCTGCGTCGTTGCTATGTGACGTCACACTGTCATGATGACTCGGTCACAGACAAATACCCGAAAACAATAGAGACGCCTCCTCCCTCCTGCTCTCACGGGAAGAGGGCGTTATTTTTTTTTCCCTCTCAAGCCGAAGAAGCAAAGAAAAAAAAAAAAAAAAAAAAAAAAAAAAAAATGAGAAAAGAAGAGGGCCGGGTTGTGCTACCGCTTTCGTGGGGAAACTGAAAACTACGCACCGACCTTGTGCAGTTACGCATATCACGTGAGCTTCACGTTGGCCTTTCAAAAAAAAGAGCCCGAAGGTGATAATTTCGCCTAACTAGGCAGTCGTGCGTACCAAATTTTGATTTGAAAATTGTCAAATCGACGCTGTTATTTTAAGAGTTTTTAAATAGTGTTTCCGATTTATTAGAAATGGAAATGCCTTTCCGTCATTTTCATGAAAACAATAAAGGTGCACAGTTGACACGCATAACAATGAAAGCAAACCAAAGCAAGCACCTCGTTTCAGTTGTTTCGCACGATCGACTAGGGCGTTATGGACAAACGGTTTTTAATCAGATGATGGCATACCGTATATTAACATGCCTCTCTCGCTTTTTCTCCTTTTTTTGTCGTTGAAATTAGCATTCCAGTGAGTTAAACTCTACATTTTTGTAACGTGTTTAATTCGCTCGATGTTCAATGATTTTACATTAAAATGTACATCTTACGCCATAAATCTTTTAATAAAATGCTTTCGACGGTTTGAAAGAAATCCACATGCTGGCTTTATTGGAGTAAGCGTCATAGAGCCATTAAACTAGGAGATTTTGAAAATGACAGAAAACATATTTACGAACAAAAGGGATTTACACTAAATCGTAAAACCCTAATAACAGCGTCGATTTTCAAATTAACATTAAGTAACTACGCTGCGCAGGAATTTTAATCTTTATTACATCAGTCTTGCGTACCAACCTGGGGATGGATGATTGCCCAGCGGGCGGCATTTCCTAAAACTCAGTTTAATATTTCAGTTAGTTACTGTAACAAGACGAGTCAACTTCTTTGATGCTTGTTCATTGAGTAATTGTGTAAAAAAATTTCAATTTGTGATAACTAAAGCGAAACTCCGCGGGGTTGTTTGACAGAAGAAGAGGTAAGTAGAGTGCAACTTTTTACGGCAAGTAGTGCCGCCGGAAATGTCGCGAAGAATCGCGTGATTTTTGCATCATTTGTGTATTAATTGGCTCACGCTGTAGCCTTGAAGCGTTTTTCAGTAATGAGGATATGATACGATTCCAGGTTTGAAGTTATTAGAGTTGTTACGTGGAAAAATGCATTTCATTAGAGAGATTAAGAAATTTGTCATATGTTGTAAGTTAAGGGCTCTGTGACGGATTCTTTGTAACGACAAACAGAGTTGTGGAACGAAAAACTGCATCTCATTCAGAGCTGCAGGGACTTCGAAATATTTTGCTATTTCGTTGTAAGTAAGGGGCTCTGCCTCCAGTTACCGAGTCGTACGGCTAAACATAATCGCTGTCGAGTCGACATGCAGAAACAGCGGAGTCAATTAACATCAAGGAAAGTTGGAGGGAAATTCTCTACTTGTGTTTTTAATAGTTTTTTTTATTAACTTTGCCATAGACACAGGTCACCGCAACAGCCAGTAGTAAATCATAGAACACCCCCAATCTTTATATTCCCTAGCATTTCGTGGTAAAGAAGTTTGATGGTGAGTTGTAGAGTGAAACGAGTCATAAACGTAAGTGGAAAAAATCATCGTGGAGTCGGCAAACAGCGGGGCAAACAGACGTTGTCGAGCTTGCAATTGCACCTCTGTAGAAAGACTTACAAATGTTTCGGTCACGATTGATTGTTGTAAGTAATGAGCGCTCTGAATCCGATGAGTTGTCGAGTTGAACGAGTTCTACGGATAGCCCGACACTCATTGTCGAATGGACAAATGGAGCTGTCCACCGGAAAAAGCATCTTATTAGAGAGATTAAAAATGTCCCACCAAGCTGAAGTTACGTGACGTTCTCATAAATATTATAAATGATAAGAATACCGAGCAAGTTGGAGGCCGGGTAGCTCCTTAGCAAATGCAGTTAATCAAGTAGCTCTTTTTAGACTGACTGAGGAATACCTAGTCTGCCTAGTGTGCTGTATATAAAAGTCCTCCTTGCACCAGCGGAGAGAATATTCTTTGTAGTGGTGGTAATATTGGCTCTCTGATAACTTCTAAGGTGGATGACGTCACGTGTCAGCGATCTTTGAAATCGCTGACAAACTTTGTGTTCGCCATCCATCGAGAAAGGTGAAAATATTTTAAGAACACTTTTTTTAACCAGTTTCGCTAAGGTTTCAAGTGGTGGGATACGATTTTCAAAAGCCTACTTTTTTTAATCAGAGGGATACAAGGAAGTACTTATTACTTCCGCGGCGGCAGCTTTATGTACACCTTTATGTCAACATGGCTCAAAACTAATGGCACTCGTCTCAACCCTCCCTTCCAGCCCTTCGACTTTCCACAGCGTTGAAATTAATCTTTGTTGCCAACATCAGCACTGCTTGCCCACCTGCTTGTCAGCTGCTTTGATGTTTTTCTCATTTATGTAATTAAAGATTCTTAAGCCGTTTTCAAAATCACATGTTATGTAGTCATGGGCATGAGTGTAATTAATTAATTCATTTCATACTGTCCGATGAACTTTCCTTGCATAGAATACTGTTCCTGTCGAGGCATGAAGTCGGACATGTTTTTAAGCGCTCTGTATATGATGCTGACTTAAAATCTCGTTATTAATAAGTCAAAGTGTTTATATGGTAGCCAGGATTAGTCATGAGAAGTTAAAACTTTGCAAAAACACCCTTGAAAATGAAAGATGGGTGAATCCTACTGCAATTGAATTTTTTTAGAAATCTTTTGCATGAAAACAAGGGATGATACTGTGTCGTAGTTTTGAAGTCTGGGACGAGTCACTGAATAGGGAGAGGAATGAGCCGAATAAAATGGCGGAAGTAATCGGAGGCCGGCAGCAAATACACAAGCTAGCTAAGTTATCGGTCTTTTTCGCAGTACGCAGGTCCTCCGTTCATCGCCACAGTGAAGGAGGAAACAATAACAAAAAACAAAGCAAAACAAGCGGCAAGGCAAACCTCTAATTGTCATTTTTGTATTAGTCTTTTTATGGGGGGTCCGTAAAGGGGAGTCCGTAAGGGGAGGTCCGTGGACCGACCCGTACAGTGGTCCGTGGACCAGGTCCCTAGGGGGGTCCACGGACTGGGGGTCAGTGTTTTCAGGTCACCCCCTTAAAACTGTAGGAAGAAATTTTAGCCGTAAGTAGTGAACTCCAGAAACTGAAATCGATCATCGACGAACAACGACTTCACGCGGATCAAGCAGCTTGGAGAGGCTGCAACGAGACCTGGAATTATTTCGATTTCTGTTAATCGTGCGGGTGGCATTTCATAAAACTCAGTTTAATGTTCTCGGTACGAGAGCGAGTTGACTGGACCTAATGAAACAAGATTTCAAATGTGGCACCAGAGGAAATACATCTGCTGCTAACAAGATCACAGACATCACCATTTACCAGAGATAAGTGTTTCTTTTGTGACAGCAGTGAGTCTCGTGGGAAAGCCCTTTTACTATTTCCAGTCCTTCTTTTACCCAGTCCTCACATACTGCGATTGAAAATTCTCGAAACGACCGGCTCCGAGTAAAACGGGGTACATCATTAGACACGAGTGATGAACAAGATTCTGGAATTAGGTATCATAAGGTCTGTTGGATGAATAACGTCACAAATGTACTGCGCAAGTCTGACCCGGGAATTTCTTCGAACAATGATGCATCGACGAGCGAGGAAGCTGCTCAAACAGAGTTTTTAGTATGGTAGAGATCAACATAACAGAAGGTAAGGCATCAGAATATGTCCGATTTACAAGCGGCATATTCATAAGAGTATTCTTGAAGCAATGTCTAGCATGAGACCGTATGCAATCGAAAAACGCTAAAACAGTTAATTCAAATTTTGAAACCTGAAGTGGAATCCAATTCCACTTCAAGTATCAGGTGAGTCTCTGCGGACCACCAAAAGCTAACCGCGAATGAGACCGACTAAGCATTAAGAAGACACGGGATACCTGCATTCATCTCAGCAGTAGAAAAGAAAAGTACTGACGATCCAAAACCAATGAAAGTACTTTTTGAAGCTGCACTCTTGTTACGGAAGGCAATCAATAGCTGCACGAAACGGGTGTTCAGTGATTGGCCAGTACAAGTTTTCTGCTAGTTCCTAGGTCTTTCTTTGCGCTCGGCCGATAGTAAAATGCTTTACTGTTCTGTAAAGAGCGCTTTCATGACAATTCTTGTAAAGCTTATAGCGCTTGATGACGAATCAGAGCAAAGAACGACTACTGGTCGTCAGATTAGTGCCAATGAGAGAATAAATATGGAACCCTCATCTCAGCTGTTGCTGTTGTTGACGCCAAAACTTGGCAGAACTTCAATCTCTTGGCAAGCCGGACAGGCAGGCTGGGCAAGATCCCGTATATTACGGTATTAGTAATTCCACGCACATCTCCAAGGTACCAATGAGCTCGAGAAGGCTCCGTTCTCATAGTAAGACCAAAAACGAGCTATCTGGCTACCTGGCAGAGAAGTTCCTAGATCATGCTATGAAGACAAATCTACGAGTTTTTGTGGCCTGGGGTTCCCAGTTTCGTGCAACACATCAAAATGCGAACCACCTTCAGAGTTATCAAGAAGAAGCAGACACCAAGATGTTACTACCTGCTCTGGACGCAACAGCCAACGGTGCAACAGACCTGTATATCCATTGTCCAGACACAGATGTTTTAGTTCTACCTCTAAGACGCTATCCGGGGCTGTGTGTTAAGACATCCTTTGTCGCTGGTACAGGTGATAACCATCGCGTGATTGGCCTTAGTCCAGTAGCTACCACCCTCGGCAGTGTTAAACATGCAGCATTACCGGCGTTTCACGCATTCAACGGGACTGATATCACCAGACGTTTTTCTGGTAAAGGGAAAATTTCATGCTAGAAAACGTTCATGGACGCAGAAGAAGATACCATAACTGCTTTGAGAAACGTTGTAACCACAGCGCATCCCCCAGACGAGATATTGGCCCTTGTGGAGAAGTTTATAAGCCAGCTTTATCGGCCTGGAACCGGTTTCTCACAAGTCAGAGAACTAAGATGGCATATGTATTCAGAAAAAATCAGGCGGAATTGGATAGGGTCCCACCAACACAAGGAGCACTTTATGAAGCAATTCTTCGCTCCCACTATCAAATGATAGTTTGGAACAATGATAAAGTGTGCTGTCCTAGCTTGCCACAGCCAGATGAATTCGGATGGGAGAAAAGGGAGGATGAATGGGTCCCCGTTATGACAAAAGAAGTACCTGCTCCTGAAGCAATCGTCCAATTTGTCAAGTGTGGGTGTCAAAAGAACCGATTTTCAAACAATCGATGCCACTGCCGGAAATCAGGCTTGAATTGCACCTACCTCTGTTCTTTCTGTGACAGTGATGATCACTGTGAGAAATGCATGTGAAGATATAGCCTGTTGACAGACCCTCTATTTTCCTTTCCGTCGAGCGCGGGTGATAAAATATAAACCGCAGGTCACCGCCCTCACAAGGGGGTAGTGGTGGGGGAAGAAGAAAATAGACGACGTTCTTTATTTTTCTTTCTAGACGCTCGCTTCGCTCGACGAGGTTTTTTAAAAGAACGAAAAGAAAAATAAAACAACGTCTGTGTACAGGCTAGTGAAGATACTGATGCACTGAAAATTGAGTACGAGGACTCTGACAGCGAGTAGTAGAAAGATTAGAAAGTCGAAATTTGTTGAAAAATACGACTTTCAATTTGTTTATGCGAAAAGGTAATATATAGATTTAGCCAGAGGGCTAAAAGCGAAGCTCTCGAAAACATTTATAGTATGTTCAAACAAAATATAAAATCGTGAAATGCTAAGTGGGAAAGGCAACGCTGGAGAACGGTGAAAAACAACAATAGGTCTAATTAGCAAAAAAAGCAACTTTGCCCTTGCAGCACACTTTTTTGTACATTTCTTTGCCGTTGTTTTGCACGACTACAACGTGAAACTTCAAGAAATTTCTTAGTTACACGTTTTATGGAGGAAATGCCGTACGTGTTCTCGTTCACTTTTTTCCACTGCCGCTCATTTTCACTTTGCATTGGTAGCCGCTAGAATTTCTCATTTCGTCACCGCCGCTACAAATTTTCATGTTGTTCTTCCAAGAAAAAAATGTCTCCTGTGTTTTTAATCTCTCACTCTAGGCTCTGTCGCCCTTTTTCTCGTTGAGCTTCGCTGGTCTACCGCCTACTTTCTCTTTTTCTCTGTCTTTTTCCTGTTCTATATTCCAAATTTGTGGACACGACAATTAATCTAAGCTAAATACTTTAGACAACACGGATACAAAAACAATTTCCGCTTTCCGTTTTCGTCTTTATTGCCGGACTCTTTAGTCGTCTCTGCTTTACAAGACGCCGGTGACTATGCAACTTCCCGCCAAAACAACCTCGAGTTGCATTTGAGTTGCCATACTTGTTGATTGAGTTATTTTACGTTGGTATGCCTGTGGTGCGGACGGACGGTCGGGCGGGCGGTCGGTCGGTAGGTCGGTCGGTCGGTGTACAGTCACGTGATTACCAAATTTACTCGGATGGGTAGATTATTTCATTTTTCTTACCCATGGTGCTCCGCTGGCGCTCTTCGCGCGCGAGAGCTCGGCTATTAATCTTAGTACTCTTTGTATTAAGTCTCTACTTCCAACTATTTATTAAGTAAGACATTCCAGAATATCGAAACCGATTGTAGCTTATTCCAAAATTTCAATAAACGGCCATTTTTCAGACGTTTATTTGTTCAGCCTCGTTCTCATGCAGGACAGTACAATGCCTTCTTTTAACACCTTCTAAAATTCCTCTTTACGCAATACAAAAGTGCCGACAACATTAAACATGTTCCTTAGGTCCCCCTTAATACTTCTGCACTGGTCGCTTGAAATCATCACTAAAATCCCACGGGAATACCTTTGCTCTTAGACTATTTGGTTTTAGCGGTAAATTGTCGTATTTTTAAGCATTATGAAAATCACGTTTCAAAACTGTGCTCGTTCATTGATATTTTATTCTCTAAATCTAAAAACTGTGCCGTTTAGAAATTGTTAGATATCTGTGTTGTGAAATTTAAGTGGAAGATTGCCAATATATCTTCTCCTTTATGAAAGTCAGCTCAATTCTGCCATTAATTCCCAAACTCCAAACTCGGCCGTATTTTGAAATTTAAACCTCAGCAGTGTTATAAACTCTTTAAAACCTTATCACAGACTGAAAATGAGGGTAGGTTAGGTTTTGAGCTGTGGCCACGACTTGCCGATCATTTTGCTCGATTTTTCTGTACATTCACTCTTGAGAAAAAAGATTTCATTTCATGACCCTGATTAATTTCTTTTCGCAGACAGGATTGAGTATATTTTAAAGTACTGTAGGGTCATGGGATTAGATTTGTTTGTAAAAAATTAAGCGTTCCCGCCCAAAAAGACACACTGTCGAAGACTCTAAATCATAAAATTGTATACCCTAGCTGTTTAAGACTCAAGATCTTGAAAACCGGCATACCCTGTTGAGCAACACATACCCGTCTAGGCCAAATAAGGGAGTGCTCACCCCCACTCCCCGGGTTTGATTAATAATCCTCACATCTGTTGTAATAAACCAAACTTCGTTACGGCTATCACAAGGCAAACACTGCCATGAACTGTACTGAACAGAGGGTCCGAATGGGGGTACCTCGATAACACTAAACTCTTCATTTTTTGGCTTTGTAACATGAAACAGTTAAATTTTAGGCGTTTTAACACTAACAGTAAAAAAATTCTTTGAAACAGTAAGGGCCGGTTATTTAAACCAAGTCTAACTTAAGCCGCGGTTTAACAAATCTTTGGACCTCCAGATCTCTTCCTCAGTGCATTACTCTAAGAAGAGAAATGCTTTTCTAGGCTACTCTACATACTTTAATAAAACGGTTCACAATAAATGGTGTTTAGATAAAACTGTTAAGAAAATTGAAAATGGCTTAGAACGCGGCTTTGTTAAGCATTGGATAAACTACGTTTAAATAACTGGCCCTAATTTTTTTCCAGAAAGACAGAAAGAAGCAAAAACGGCTCCAAAACGGGCAATATTTTTTTGTTTCGTATAGCAAGGAATATTCGGCCATTTTACGACAATTCCGGATTATTACTTCGGCGGAGCGCGAAGTAAAGGATTCGCGACGCTCAGGAATGTATCAAAGTTGCAATTTTTTGACAAGATTGGGCAAGCAAAGTCTGTAGGTTTTCGGCTCTACTCGGCTATTTGACGAAGTGAGAGCCGAATTAGTTCGAGATATCTCGAGATTACTTCGACTTCTTTGATTTATTCTTTAACTTTTTCGAGGAAGAAAGAATTACTATTTTGGCCTTCCCGGGACTTGAACCGGCTCACCTGTGTGACCCGTCAGATCAGGGAAGACTCTAAGTTGAGGGATAAGCCGATTGCGCTACTGCGACCCAAGGTAGTTTGGGATGTGAAAAATAGTTATGAAATGATGCACTAGTTTCGGGACAAGATTGGGCGTGCAAGTTCGTGACTTTTCGGCTTGTTTCAACTATTTCACGAAATGAGATCGGACTACTTCGTGATATCTTGAGATCACTTAGAGTTTAGTCTTTAATTACTCTAGGAATAAATAGAGGATATTTCGTAGCCGCGCAGAGACACGAAATTTCTCCTCGAGTGTTGAAAAACATTTCACGAGTGAGCCCTCCTTTCGAACTGTTTTATGATGAATTTAAAGTTACAATATGCGGCACAAAGACATTTTGTCTTTGTTGAGTGTTACGCAGTAAAATTGCTTTCATGCGTTGCGTGACTTTCTCGAACGTTCTGTACGTTTTTGGATTAGCCATGAATAATTAATTAGGGCACGTTTACATTTCAGCATGAGTCAGCAAATTTGCATCAGTTACTGAAATCATAAAAATATGTCGAAAAGCTACTACTATTCGCCTGTTTAGTATTTTCTAGAACCTTATGTCAAACGGTATACAAGTTCCAAGCGAGTTCTTTTGACGAACTAAGTTTTTTCCCACGAGCTGGACTGCTGTGTTTAGTCAAGTGTGACGAAGGTCGATTATTCAGGTTCTGTGTTTACAAGTTCGCGGAAGCCGTAAGATATCTGAAGTTCAAGTGAGAGTTTGTTATTATTGGTAGAGGCTGTTTAGTTTTAGTCAAAGTTCAAGTCAAGTTTGTGTTGGCGGATGCTGTGTTTTAAAGCTCTGTAAAGGCTATGTTCCTTTGGTGTTACCACCGTTTTCGTTGATACGCGACTTTCGAAAACAAAACACCCGCGGAAACGTTTCCAAAATTTCCGTCAATCATGCATGTTATTGACAGATCGGATCGAAATCCACCAATCACAACCACTAGTGTGACCTTCTGACCTTCTGTACGTCATGCTAGCGGGCTGTGATTGGTGGATTTCGATCCGATCTGTCGATAACATGCATGATTGACGGAAATTTTGGAAACGTTTCCGCGGGTGTTTTGTTTTCGAAAGTCGCGTATCAACGAAAACGGTGGTAAACTTCCTTGTGTTAATCCGACATCCCTGCGTGCTGATAGTCAGTGAATAATTATCCTCAAAACATTCGAACTCGTGACTTTGAGTTTTAGCCAATTCCATGCTCAACGTAATGGACTCCTTACCCATGCCTTACATATCTTTAATCAGTACATGAGACTGCTATGCTGTTTTTGAAGCCTGATGTTACTAAGAAAAATAGAGAATTGTTTTTTAGGAGGATTTGTATGGAGTCATCAGAGCATAACTGGGCTAATATCGCGGAGACAATTTGTCCTGAAATGCTAGTTTTTGGCAAGTAGGCCTCTTGGATGTTGCTCTTTTCAGAATATCCTGACAGATCCCATAATTTCACACCTTACTCTTACCATATTTGATTTCTTACTATTCCTCCGCATTTACAATTAATTAGTTCCACAACCACGACGCCGAAGTGTACGCTAGCTCCGTAGCGTCTTGTTTAAGAATATTTCCGAAGGTTACCGACGATTCCCGAAGACTGTCGAAGATTTCCAAAGACCAACGAAGAGGTCCGACCATTGCCGAAAATGTCAGAAGAACCGCTCCAAACACTTAACAGAATTTCTTCGGAAACAGTAAACATTACAAAATTGGCCAATTTAATAGGAAACACTAAAGATTATGGGCAAATAACACTAAACACTAAACCCCATTCAGACCCTCTGAACATGGCGGGGCAGAGAAAAAGAGAGAATCTCCGATTGGTGCGGTGCTATCACATGAACGGCGAAGCTGAAACTAAACACTGACTTTGTGCAGTTACTCATATCACGTGGGCGATACGTTGGCCTTTGAAAAAAAAGAGGAAAAAAAGCGGATGAAGCATTAACGGGGATTCTTTCTCGTGATAGTCTTGCGCAATTCAGTCGTGTTGTACAGCTTGCGTTATTTCTAAAAACTTGAAGTTATTTTGTTGCTGTAACGAGTCAACTTTTCAGATGCTTGTTCATTGAGCAAAAAGGTTTTCACAGCGAAACTCCGGGTTGTGTAATAGAAGAAGTGGTGAGTGATATGCAACTTTTTTACTAGTTGTGATACCCGGAAATGTCGCGTAGAATCGCGTGATTTTTGTAACATTTGTGTGTTGACTCATGCTAGGAAAGAGTTTTTCAGTGATGATGTGGATATGATACGATTTAAAATTAGAGTTGTCCGGGGGAAAAATATGTTTCATTAGCTGGAGATTGAGAAATTTGTGTTATGTTTTAACTAAAAGGCTCTGTGATTGGTTCATTGTAACGACAAACAGAGTTGTCACGCATGTCGAATGAAAGAATGCATCTCATTTAAAGCTTTCGGGACCGAGGGAGAACAAGAGAGGTCGAGAGAAAGACAAATTCCTAGCAAATTTTGCCATATATAGCTAATTTGATCATCAGTGTGTAAACTTTGTTTTTACTTCTATCTGCTTGTATAAACCGACTTGGTATTTTGTGTTAGTAACTGTGTAATTTTGTTAATTTGTGTCGCGGGCCGTGTTGCGGGATCGCCATTTTCTAAACGGGACCAAGATCATCACTGTCCCTTTTTTCTCTAGAATAGGAGGTTCGATTCAGGAATCACACACATGTATATTCCAAATATTCTTTCGTTGATTAAATCGACCGTAGGTCATTTCAATCCCTGAGCTTCAAGTGTGGGCCTCTGTTGCTTTTGCTTAGTCTCCACCAAATTCAGTAAAGCCAGTTTGATCAATTATCTATGTTGAACTCGAAATAAATAACAATTATTCACCGAAGTGGAGATCGCTAGTGGTAAAAGTTCCGAGACGCGAAGCGGCGAGGTAGATATCCACCAATAGCCACCGACACCGAGGTGAATAATTGTTTTAGTATATACTAAAACAGTGAGATAATTGAGCAAAAAAATCATGATTTTGAACTCATTTGCTGTTGCCAACGATTACAATTTTGGAGCACAATGACCGAACGGCCACGGCCGTTGCTATTTCTTGCCAACAATTAAAACTTTTGAAGGCATTTGTTTAGCTCTTGCGAGGAAATTTCTTCAAAAGAAGTTGTGAATCTTTTTGTATTTAGAATCATTCTGTAAAAAAGATGATTAAATTTAGTTTTAAGCTTATTTATGAATAAGTCAACCAAATGAAGTAATTTGCATTTGAAAAAAAAAAAACTTTTTCACAGGTTTCAGGGATAAATTCAAGTCAAAAAGGCAAAGCTTTACCTCTTAAAACTTCTTCGCGTATTTCGGGAAGAGCTTGCTTGATTATTTCTGAAATTTCATTGTTTGTTGCGGCAGCAAACCGAGAAGGAATTTTGCTCGCAACTTATTTAGCAAGTTTGGCGTCGCTCGCCAAACTTGCGAGCCCTCGGACGAACTGGAGGTGGATCAGTGAATAGTGCAGGATATTCACTGATTGAGTAGCCAATCAGAGTGCGCTCTAGCTGTATACATTGTTTTAGTATATACTAATGTGAAATAGCTTTGAAATACGCGCGTAACCTAATTTTCGTCAAATGTTTATTTGAATTAATGTTATATACAGCTCCACCAGCTTCAAACAGCGTCCATGGAGAGAAAAATGGTTTTAACAAAATCAGCTCTTCAGACCGTGGGAGCAGTGTGATGCAGCGGTGAAGGAGTTGCTTGCACGTCCAGATGAACCGGGTTCTGTTCCTAGCGACCAAAGTCTGGGTTTTTATGAGAATAGGGATCGTAATATCGCCAAAGATATCGAAACAGTATTTCCGTGATAAATTCGACATTTTCATCCATCTCTTCGATGAACACTTTGCTCGCCCTTTTGAAAGTCACTGATGTGAGACGTGACATCATACTGGCAGGAGGACTGCACCACCGATTTCCTTGGAGACACCTGCTAAGCCCCCCGGCTAAGCAACCATCGAGAATTTCGCACAATTTTGACCTCAAATATTTATCACGTGCCTGCAACAAGGAACCGTGTGCAGCTCATACGCCCAACTAATAAGAAACTTAACAGTGCGGACACAGTATCTGCAGTCGTGAGCAGTTTTAGAAGCAATCCGAACAAGTGCAATCGGCGTTATCTCAAAACTACCGTTAAAAGTATAGAAACGAGACTTTAGAGGATACCCTGAACTTCCCGTGGAGGCTACGATCGACACGAACAATACACGAATGGTGAATGCTCTTGCAGAGTTAATTTACTGTTTGTATTCCAGCAGTTGACAGAGAAGAGTGCCTAATGCAAGTTCCAAAGACTACCCTAGACTCTGAGAGATGTGAAGGACAAAAGGAAAAAATAGCGAATGCCGAGAAAAGGCTTACGCTCGCCGTGAAAGATAAAGATAGCAAGAAGAAAGCAACAGCGTACGACGATCTAGCCTGGTTGTATTACGATGTTGGAGACTATGAACAAAGCACAACATACGGCACGAAATTACAAAAAATTAGCGAAAAGATGGGGTACAAGAAGCTCGAAGCAAACGCATACCATGTTCTAGCCTGGGCGTATAAAGATTACGGAGACTATGAAAAAAGCAAAGAGTTCAGCAACGAATTACTAAGGATGAGCGGGGGATTGGATGATATGCAACTCAAGGTATCAGCACACGAAGTACTAGCCTGGTCGTCTTTCCATGTTAAAGAATATAAAAATAGCATCACAGAAGGAAAGAAATTACTAAAAGATAGCGAGAAGCTAGAAAATAAGAAAGTGGAAGCAAAAGCATGCGATGTTCTAGCCTGGTCGTATCTCATGGAGGAGAGATGTACAGACAGCATAGAATACGGCGAACGATTACTAAGTATTAGCGAGGAATCGGGTGATAAAAAAATGGAAATATCGGCAAGAGAGGTTTTAGCTTGGTCGTTTTATGACCTTAAAAATTATAAACAAAGTGAAAAACTTGGCACAGAATTGCTACGCATTAGCAAGAAAATGGGGGATAAGGCACATGAAAAATCAGCTTGCGAAATTCTAGCCTGGTCGTGTTATGAACAAAGTGACTATAGACGAAGCAAAGAATACGGCAAAGATTTGCTTAGCATTAGCAAAAAATTGGGGAGTAAGAAAGAAGAAGTACAAGCGTGTGATGTTCTAGCAAAGTCGTATTGTGAAGAGGGAAATGAACAAGAAAGGAGAAAATACACTGAAGAGTTGCTACGCATCAGCAAGGAACTGGGGGAAAAGAGACGGGAAGCCGAAGCGAGTGAAGTACTAGCAGAGTCGTATTATCAAGAAGGAGTCATGGAAAAAAGCATAGAATACGGTGTACAGTTGCTAAGCATTAGCAAAGAACTGGGCAATAAGAAGCTGGAAGCACATGCCTGCGATGTTCTAGCAAAGTCACATGATCAAGTAGGAGACTCTGAACAAAGCAGGAAATGCGGCAAAGAATTACTAAGAATTAGCGAGGAATTGGGTGACAAGGAACTGAAATCAAAAGCGTGCTGTTTTCTAGGCTGGTCGGATTCTGAACTTGAAAAATATGAACAAAGCAAAGGAAACAGCAAAGAATCACCTCGTTTCGCCAAGGAGAAGGGGGATGAAAACCTGGACGCAGAAGCAAGCGGTTGTTCAGGTAAGCCTGAAAACTTGAGAAAGGTTTTAACGGTTATCCAAAAACGAAATATCCGATTTTCTGACTGAAACCGAAGGGAAAGAATTGAAGATTAATTTATTTTAGCAGATACCCTAGCCTTCATATAGCAGTTGTCAACCCGTCGATTACTATTTATGCGTATTCTTACCTTGCAATGTTTTTTAGGTAGTAGTGCGGCTATTTTGTCTTCGCACAGCTTCTGAAATCTTCTTCCTTTTTTTGTTAATTTCTGCACCACACCAAACATAATTTATTTCTATCAATGATAGAAATGTGATGACGAATTTTAAGCCTTGTGAATATATGAGAAAGATGACTTTTCAGTCATTGAGCGACTCAGGCGGTTCGGAAGCCGGGAAAAAATCCGCCGGGGAAAAAATCCGAGTCAGTACTTCCATTAGGAGTCGACCACTAAGATACAGCAGAGTGGTGGGCGCTAAGGCCACTAAACTAGGTTGTGTATAGGAGATATGACTGTTTACAAACATTGTTTTTGTTTTTGAAATGTGTAACAAGTAAAAAATAAGAATCACTTGTTAATTACAAGAACCAATAAGCTTGTAGCCCCAGTTGTTCAAAAGGTGGATTACGCTATCCACCATATATATAACTATCCAGTGGATAGTGCAATTGGTTACCCAAATACTTATCCACTGGATAAATATTTATCCGATGGATAGCGCTTTTCATCTTTTGAACAACTGGGGCCTGGTTGGCACATTAATATCAGTACCTGACGTCAGCGTGAGTATCACTATGTTTTAGTGGCCTTAGAGCACACCAGTCTTGTTAGAAATTATTTCGTCATTGTGGCGGGAAAACTCGTCACGGGATTTGAAAACTGAGCTTTGCACGAGAGTCTTAGAACTGTGCAGTCGTTCGGAGTCGTGGAGCTGATCGAGTGTGTAGATTGAGTGTAGATCATCGAATTTTTACGCGAATTGATGTCGATGAATCCTTTAAGTGTAGAACAGAGTACAGAATTCTAAAATATGAACATGCGAAGAAATATACTTTAATGGAGTGACGAATTAAAGCTGCAGAGATCTGATTATATCATACAACATTTGGTTACAAGTCTCCTGCCGGTAGCTTAGTGGTGGAGTATCTGGACTGGTCCGACTCCTATTGGGAGTACTTTAATTTGATTTTTCCCTCCGAGTTTCCTCTAGTACTAAGTAAAAAATCATCTTCTTCATAACTGACTTAGTTCTAAGAAGACCAGGTATTCTAAGCATCGTCCTCCTCTTTTCTTTTGCATTTCCTCAAAACCTCTCCAGGCATTCAACACACGCAATTGATTAACATACCACTCATACAACAACCGATCCATAAAAAGCTGATAAAATAGTAACAAATATGGAAATTAGCACTGGCTAAAAAAGTTCTAAACTAAAAAATGTATTGCATACGATTTATTCAGTTCCAAGTGAGATCGAAGCACGAGGACCAAGAGCAAAGCTTGCTTATTTAAATGCTTTAAAGACAGGAAAGGTGAAGGTGAACCGAGCACGAATCATGCTGATAGGTCAAGTTCGAGCGGGAAAGACAAGTTTAAAGAAGTCATTGCTTGGTCTCCCATTTCATCCTGAGGAAGGAAGTGCTGAGGGAAACGAAAGTGATCCATCGAAATTCGAAATAGTCACCGAACAAGCAAAGAACTGGGAACGCAATGATAAAAAGTCAGGGGTGTCTCAATTTGCCTCCGATCTTGCCATGATGGTGTTCAGAGAGCTCCAAGAGAATAAAGACGAAGAAAGAGGAGATGAAAAGAAAGTTGACGAAGGGGACGAAGTCGAAGAAGAAGGGAAACTGATCGTGAATCTAGCTCAGGTAAAGCTTAGTAGACAAAACTTAGTCAGATGGCAACAGAAAGAAAGAAATAGGTATCTACGATGACATGTGCTTACGTTGTTCATAAGTTAGGTGTGTGCCATAAAAAACAACAACTAAACAATATATTTAATTCTTTAAAAAAAAAAGTATGGGCAAGGCCGGGTATGGAACTCAGTATGAACCCACGTAGATTGCATGACAAAAAACGAGTACTTAAAAGCCATTACTACCCTGCGAACATTTAAAGTCAGGGTCTCCTCCGATCTTCCTAGATAAGTCGATAAGAGGAAGGAACCTCTGCCGACATCCTAGACAATTCGTATTGAGCATGTTCCAAATTCAAATTTTTCTGCGACATCAATCAAACCGTTACCGTAGCATCCACTGTGTTTCTCAGCAAATATAAATGTTAGCTGGAAAGTACCCGTTCGTTTTCACCCTTTCGTCTCTGTGTTTCCCCTGGATTTGGAAGCCCTATAGGAACAATTTCACCTTGGGAATCTAAACTTGCCATGTTTCAGAATAAAGAGGATAAAAAAAAACTTAGAGCTGAGGTAAAACTTACGGTGCTTTTCAAAAACAGCAGCGAACCTTGAAACACAGAAACACACAAAACGGATCGAAATCCACCAATCACATACCACAACCTTTTGTTTTCTAGGAGGTTCTCTAAGATGTAATGGTGAGAAAGCGAAGAAAGCGCCGCTTCTTCAGATTTCGAAAATTGACATCGCAGGTCGGGTGTTATCCAAAAATAGCCGTAAAAGCATCGATCGTTTAAATGCAACTTGGATTCTGTAGCCTCATGATCGTATTTTTGTTATGAAGGAGCAAACACAAAAGAATAGAATCGGCTAAGCACATGGTTAAATCCAAAACAAAATCCGTCTCAAATCAGGGTGCATTTTCCAATTTTTCGAAAACTGAACGTTCAATCTATAATTTTCTCAAATTTCTGCAAGAAATTGAAGCGGCCGCAGCTATTTGTTTTGTTATCGAGCGTGGGCGCAGAAAGAGTCAGCAAAACTCCAGCATACACGTGCGTGCACAGAAAAAACTGGTTTATCCAATATGAAACTTGTCTGACTCATCCAAATCGCAGCATGATCAGAAAATCAAAGGAGTTTCAAGATGTCGTCAGAGTCGCCTCCTCTTTCCCGACTTAGCGAGGAAAGATCGACTCGACTCTGCTAGCAGGGTAAGCCATTACGAGTGGCAATCACTTATCTGCTATTACGGACCATATCGGGTCCACAACCTAGTACCCATATATACATAAATTGTGTACCCAGTACACATAGATTGATCATATCCTCCTGTATGTTAATTTGCGCTATATAAATATGAAATATCAATATTATTATTATTACCCCTTTGCCGAAGGTTACCCGTTTACGCATTTTTTACGTTTCATTTCATTTGATACAGTAGTTTGTTTAATTCAATATAGTAGTAATATGGTAGGAGTACATATACAGTAGTTTGTTTCAATACGTTTGTTTTCTATTGCCTATTTCATATCTTTCTAAAAATATTTTTTGATAATAAAAAAGCGACTTAGAGAAAGCTTTTTCATTTTTTTCCATTTCGGTATGCCGTCGGTCTGACTTCGCTGTTCAGGGCAATTTTAGCTCTCATCTTTTCCCTACATTTTACTGATGAAAACTATCATTTCTTCTGAGAGTTTTAATCCTGACATCTCAATCAAAAACAAAAAAACAAAAACCAAAAACAAGGTTAGCAAAATCCTCTAAGAGAAAAGGCGTATTTCTTTTAGAAATCTAATTATCTTCGGAATTATAAACGTACTTTTATGATACTAGATTTTTGGGTTTAAAGAATAACAACAAGCAACCAAAAAAGAATATAAAAATTCATTTCGTCGATAAAAATGGACGATATATAGCAGATACCAAACCAGACCCGAAGGTTACTTGCCTTTGTCTTAACGCTGTCCGCTACAAGGACAACAGAATTGGACTCACGTGGCCGAAGTGCCTGTACGGGGTTTTCCCAATTCCTCTCTGTCAATTCACTTCGGTGACGTATACGAGGCGAACGGTCGGGAAATGCCTAGACAAAAACAGAATGCGCATGCGTGCGTTTCTCAAGATTTTGTCGATGTTGTAAACAGCAGGAAATTGTGGTTTTTTAAAAAGACACTTGTGCATATTTACGGGATCGGCTTTGAAATGTCATCAGAATGTTATTCATAGTCCTGTGAGGGTTGATTCTGCTCCTTTAATCTCATCAGTCCAGCTGAGCTATTGGAGTTTGCAGCTTAACCCAATTAAACAACCGCGAATTTTCAAAGTAAAAACAATACTTTAGCCACCCTCTGTGTGGTAAACTTAGAGCGCCAATCTTGAATAGTCAGAAAAAAAAAACATTACTCTTAAAATAAAATTCATTAGCTGCGCATTGAAAAGTATCCAAAAACTGAACCTAAAAGTAAAAATTCTATAAAGCTCGCCGACATTCACAAAAGTGATGCGTGTATTAATGTGAAAAGCATTACATTCAACTTGGTTGCTGTTGTCTCAGGATCGTGTTTTGAGCTTTTGTCATCAATGAAAGAACACATGATTTCTCGAAAAATGTTTATTTAAGTAGCTATTCACACGGGACCCGTACACCGAAGTGTATTTGCTATTCATACGGGATCAAGTCTCTTGAAATTTCTGGTCATTAATTTCCATGAAAGTGTAAGTGTCTTCAACCACTGTTCAATTTTTAAGGAAAAAAAATTCAGTGGCAAATTCTAAAAGGAAAAAAAAACTCGATACGTTACGATTGAGAATCCATCCCGGGGCGTAGAACCTATAGTTCGTAGCCTAAGCACTCTACCACGACAGGTCCTCTACCACGGGATACTCGCTGCTAGGTGGAGTTTGATTTTCATTCATATAGCAACAACCGTAACCCTTAACCCTAATCAGTATAGTCAGTGCTTAACCCTAATCAGTGTAGTCAGAATCCCGTATGAATAGCCCCATACAAGTCGATGTACCGGTCCTGTACGAATAGCCACTAGGTTTTACCTATTTAAAAATCCATAAATTAATCCTGAAACGCAATTCGCGTAACCCAAACTTAGCTCGTCGATCCGTTTACGCAAGTAAAAATCGGCTGAGCACATGACAAAAATTATTCAACACAATTCTCAAATCACGGCGCTCAAGATCTCAAAATGTTTAAAACGTCTATGATGAAATATTTACAAATAGTACAAAATGTACCTGAAAATTCTCCAAACACTTAGCTGCTTGGTTGTGTTTCAAAACAGGCCAAGCGCTTCGATCGCGGCCGTGATGAAAATTTTGTGAATTTCGAATTCCTCGAAGGACAGTTTTTGTTAAGAAAAGCCTTCCTCTGTCCACTAAAAGAAAACTAAGCATTCTTTTAAACTTTCCCTTCTCATCTATATCTTTTAGCGGTGTATTTTTAACTTTGAAATGCAAAACACTGGTCTTGTAATCCACCGCCATTGAGCTGTCTCACTTTTGAACTTTTGAGGATTTTTGTCTAGGCCAAAAACCCCCAGCATTTTCTTATGTAGTAATAGATCACACCAAATCTTGGTTGCAGTCCGATGATAATTCTACGGCCAAACCACCAATCATTCGCTGAGAAACAGTGTAGCAACAATCAGATACCGGCTGACCTTTTTAAATTTGCATTTACCAGTAGAAGACCAGAACCTGTAATCCTGTAGTTACTGTATCTTGACGTCCGACGAAACTTTTTGCTTTAAAACTCCGGTGTTCATTCCAGTCAAACAAGTAGTAAAACTCTGTATAATCGATGTTTATGTTGGACGTTAGCACTCTAGCATAAAGTTTTACATCCCCTTATATATATGTTACCCATGGTTTTTAAATGGAATTAAATTCCCAAATTTATAGCCTAACGGGTTCTTTCTAAAGTATTAGATTCTCATATACGGATGCAGCAGTACGTGAATAACAGTTTTCTGGTGTGTTAAGTTTGGAATGGCCCCATGTTTTTAAGCACTTTTAATGGTTGATTCATCGCCCCATTTTTAGTTTGGTTTTGACGCTCCTGGAGAACTTCAGGAAGAAGAAATAGCAGTGGTTAACTCTCAAACCAGTCAGGTCAGTTGGAATTCTCTTCTGTTCATAGCATCTTGCCCCTGTTAGAAGGATTTAAAGACCCAAAGTAACATACAATTTTCCAAAATTTCAAACATTTTCCATTGCCAGACACACGTGCTTAAATAATTTTTGCCTTGAAGTTATTGCTAATGAGACTTTGTTGCGGCAATATCTTTTTTCTGTAACCCTTAAAATTTTGATACTGATCGTTATTATAAGGGAATGGTCATTAATTACTGTGAGAGGGCTAAGTTTTTAGGGCCCCAATTGCGAAGGTCCAGAATTTTTTTGATCCACGTTGCCTCTTTAGTTAGAGGTGTGTGCTAGGAGGCTTTGATTTAGGCTGATTTTCTATTAGACTGGCGCAGGTTTGATCCATTCCGATCTGTTAAGATTGTACTGCTGGGTGCATGTTTTGGACTGACTTTTGATTAAAAGCCCATCGATTGTCTTTAGGAAATACTGACCGCCTCCAAAAGGTGCAAGGTTTCCAGATGTTATTTGACCGCGACCACTTTTTGGTCCTGACGGTTTAATTAACTGACGTTTTTCCATTGTTTTTAACCTCTTGTAAGCGACCACTTGACCCATTCTCTGATCTCTATTTTCGTTGTGTGCACTGTGCTACTCTGAATATACGAAGGCCTTTAGTGACAACATGAAACTACACATATCCTAACTTAGACATTGCTTGCAATAAATTATCTTCCATAAATTAAAGTAGATGTGCCTGGACCTCTTCTCGGAAAAGGCCCCCGTGGTTCATTGTTTTGTAAACGACCACCTCCTGTAAGCGACCACTCAGTCTTTGAATTTTGGGTGGTCGCTTACGTTTTCGACTGTATTCGTTCAGTTTAGTCGTCTTAACTGACCTGAGATAATAGTACTTTCTGTTCTCTAGTATCACCTCAGTCTCATGTACTTTTTCTGACGGGTTTGACTGTTGTTGCCCTTTGTCTGCTTTTTTGAGGCTTATGACAACGTTTCTTCTCAGCCTCTTTATATATAATAGCCTATCCACAGACGGTTTTCTTTCTTTCTGTTAAAAATTTGCGGTCAATAAATCTCCCGCGACTTTAAAATTTCATACGCGCGCTCGACATCTCTAAAGAGAAATTAGAGGTTCCATGAGCAGGTAGTCTCTAGACCACGAGTAGTCCCCCATTTTTCCTCAGGGATAGTAGAGAGGGATAGTAAACGCGAGCGCGCGTGAAAATCACCCACGCGAGAAAAGGCGACACGTCTCTCCCCGCCGCGTGTTGCCTTTTCTCGCTTAGGGTGATTTTCACGCGCGCTCGCGTTTCGCACTGTCTTCTATCCCTGAGGCAAAATGGGGGACTACTCGTAGTCTGGGTAGTCTCCTTCGCAGCCGCTCGGGCCGGAGTCATCCCCACCCCCACGTGGGAAAGGGAGGCATTGCGTGACTCCGGCCCGAGCGGCATCGGAGGAGACCAGTGAGCAGGCTCAGTACGGCTTGAAGGTTGCAACCTCGAATTGTTTTTAGGCGTAGTGATGTGAGAAAGTTGTGTTTTGACACTTTCCAAACAATCCTCTGCTTTTAAGCACCGTTTATTTGACATTTTTGCTCTATTTTTAGTTATTTTGTTGTCTGAATTTAGATTTGAACGTCTTTGATTGAATTTCGCCTTTGCTAGTTTTCTACTTTTCAAAAGTTTGTTACCATTAAAGGGGCTATGTCAGCTGGAGAACATGCGCTCTGAGGTTATGCAAATTACTTTCAACTGTCAAAATTCTATTGTTTTTAACGCGTGACCTTCTCTGTCACGTCGAAGGCTCCGAATTTAGAGAGGTTAACAAGCGAAATGGATTTAGATAAAGGATATTTCGATAGAATTTACACGGCGTTTCTTCTCTGGTTATGCTAGATCAAGAATAAAATTGTGACGACCATTTTACTTGTAGTTTGGGAGTAAAAACGCATGCCATTCATAAAATAGTGCGCAAACAAAAATTCAACAACAACATATTGTCTTATTCAACAAAATAAATCGAAGTTGTATTTTACAAACGAGCTACAAAAGACGCTAGACCGAAGATAAAGACCAAGACTGTTTCAAATCATTAACAATTAGACTTGTCTGTCGCTAGTGATTTTATAATTTAGATGCTGATAGAACAAGAGACATCAAGTTTTTGTTTTGATCTTAGGGAAACATACATTATCGCGCAAAATTGTTCGATCGTGCCGAATCACTGCGACGTCGAGAAAAACAGAACCAAGCATCACTGGTATACTACTCCACTATAAGCAGTCCGTTGATAAAAAAGGGAAAGTAAACTCTGCTATTTTCCAAAAATATGCTCGAACACAAACAGTTCAAAAACATGGCATTTACTGGATCTAACTCGTACTAAGGTGCCTCTCTAAGTCCGTTAAGAACAATCTGGACGAGCAAACGGTCGTGTTTATCTTTGCCGTGAATCCAGATAAATACAAGGAGGAATCTAGCCGAATTTTATAATGTTTTCTTCTCCAGGAGTTTAGTTTGGTCACGAAACTTATGGCCTGATGCTCTTGTAATCGTTTACCAAAAACGGCCGCCGCCAACTCGATAGCCGCTTCATTATATGTCCACATACTTTGAGCACAAGAAAAATCCAAGAGCCAGCAACCTCTAAAATAACTCAATAGAAAGGTTCTGTGAACTATACGGAAGATTCCATCAAAGATTCCATCACTCATTGTGGAGTAGCCGTCATTAACTCTGCCATTACAACGGCCGCTGATAAGAGGACACAGTAAATCCACGTAAAAACATTCCACAGGCAAACAATTTTAAAATAACGCCAAAAAATTATTCTGTAATCACCATAGAACGATTCTTAATACAAAACTTCGCTAACTATCGAACGATGGCTAATATTTAGACAGATAAAAACAGCCTTCCAAAATCTCCGACAGAACTTGAAAAAGACGGGCCGACTTTTTCAAGTTTGTTTTCATTGGCTCGCGCATGCCTGTGGGGTGACATAGCCCCTTTAAATGATTGCGTTTTACCCTGCTAACAGAGTCTCCTTCGATCTTCCTAGGAAAGATCGAAGCGACTCTACTAGCAGGGTAATTGCATTTAGCTTACAATCTTAAACTAACTGACCAAAACGAATAACTTTTCCAGCAGTCGGTTTTCGTCGTTTTTCATTTCTTTGTTTTTAACTTTAATTTATTTATTACTCACATCGCCCTCTTTTATTCGAATTTGGTTGAAAACCTTAATTTCGCCTCTTTCTCAGATATTTCCACCATTAGACAAAAAGACGTTTCACCGAAAGGAAAGTATGAACGAAAGGATAATAACGGATAAAAACAATCCACAAAAACCTTCTAGTTTTCTAAGATTTTGTCCAACGTATGGAACTGCAGGAAGTACTTTTATTTCTCAGAGTTCCCTTAGTTTTCTATCAGTGGAAAATGTGTGACTTTAGAGTACAGAAACATTACCAGTTGGTGAAGCCATGATTTATGAACCCGTTTGAAATGGCCTTTTTCTAAAAGCAGGTAATTTTTATCACAATTGTAGAAGTAGCATTTCATTCATTTCAAATTATTTTTCAGGGTATATCTGAGAACGATAAAAAAGAAACAAATTCACCCGTATCGACTGACTCAGAAGTCGAAATCGACTTCAGTTCGCCGCCAGAAGAATTTACGGATCAACTTGTTCAATTGTTGAAAGGGGATAACCCACCAATTGATGCAAAAACTGTTGAACATCATATGATCCTTGATCTGTGGGACTTCACTGGTCAACAGGCGTACTATGCATCATATCCAGTATTCTTGTCGCCACGAGCTGCTTACCTACTTGTTCACGATCTCAGCAAAGGATTAAAGGACATTGCTCAGCCTTGCTTCAAACAAGGACTTAAGAAAATTACCCGTAATCACCATAATCCAAATGAAGAAACAAATGTAGAAAATTTGTTGTCGTGGCTGGTTACTCTAAGCACCAGGTGCTCACCAAAAACAAAAGAAAATGTTCAGAAAACGAAAGGGGGAGGTCGGCCTTACTCGTTTCGCCCCCCAGTGTTCATTGTAGGAACACATGCAGATAAAGCACATGAAGACATCGAAAAGATGAAATCACAGATTGAAGGAGAAATATCTGGAATGGACTACGAGAGTCAAGTGATTCGTCCTATCTTCTCTGTCGATAATACCAAAAGCTCATCAGACAAGGGAGTTGCCGCCCTTCAGAAAAAAATAATGGAAGTTTTGAAAAAAGAATCATACATGGGAGAGGAAATACCAGTTAGGTAAGTGTCTTAGTAGTGAAGAATACCTGAGAAAGATAATTTATCACATCATGGAGAGAGAGTTTCGACCGACGAACGTACCACCGTTTCAAAGAGGATAATGCATATGGTCTGTCTATCCGGGTACATACGACAACAGGATTTGCTGTTATCCTGTTACTTTTAAACGTAGCAGCACTGGAAAGAATTAGTAAAACCTGTTTAAGCGGACACCCTGGGGGAATGCTCTATGATGTCCGCTTAATACAGGGTGTCCGCCTAATACAGGTTTCGATAGATATTAACGTCATTCAAACGTCATGCCATTCAAATGAAAACGTGGAAACATTTGGAATACTCCGATGCAGAGACTATGACGATATACGCATGCGTTTGCATTAATTTCTTTCTTTAAGTGGACCAATTGATCATGGTACCATAAACATTAGATTGCACCTCAAATTTGAAGAGATCAGGTGAGTAAAGCAAGCTCTATACAAAAAAAAAAACAAACAAAAAAACAACAATACTGCGTACTGTGAAACCGATCACGTGGGCAGAACAAGTTGTATATTGTGAAAACTATTATAAACACTGTGTCCTTTTCTAAGTTGTTAATTGTACTGATGCAATGGATATTAAGCATTATCTCTAAAGATAAAAGTCATCAATTCGTGATTGTTTGATTTGAGAATCTTAAACTTCATTTTCTGGAGCAATTTGGCTGCCTTGCTTTAATGGGCAGCGTAAGGTCCTCTTGTCCATCCATGATATCAGGCATGTTGGGCAGTGGAGTTTTATTACAAGTGTCCGTTTAATACAGGTTGGCAACAATAGAAATCACCATTTCAGGTACTTTTTAGGTGTCCGCGTCCGCTTAATAGAGGTGTCCGCTTAATAAAGGTTTCATTTAAAGTAAATAAGGGAAATAAAGTTGGGGACTTCGGTTACTGTCCGCTTAATAGAGGGTGTCCGCTTAATGCAGGTTTCATTGTATTCAACTTACCTGCACCCAGACCTCCACAGACCGGCCCTTATCCCATTTAGAACCAAGTAGAGTACACTTATGTTCATAATATGTATACAGTATTTATATACATACTGAGAAATACTCACCAAAAAGCTATGTCGTAAATTTTCGTACGCAAATTAGTTCAAGCCAATCAGAGGAGCAAACGATGGTTTTCACACGTGAAAAAAATGATACGTCCAATCAGAAGCCACAGAGGTGTATGAGTTTCGCGCCAAAATTCCCGCCTTTTATCGCAGCTTGCATTCGCACACATTCAACGAGAAAAGTTTTACTCAAAGAGTTTTTCTCGCTAAAAAAGTGAAAAACATTTCGGAAATGGAGTGGAATAGTTTCGTTTGTTTCACTGTCGATAAAGAAAACGGTAGAGAGCAGGCGAAACAACAGCGGAAAGGGAAAACCAGAACGAGACGTAAGCTTTTGTTGTGCTTTTTTTCGGAGCTACTTTGCCTTTCATTTAAGCTTAAGCTAAAATATTTGAAACCGGCCATTTCACTTAAATTCACTCATTTTTAATTGTGCATTGAGAAAACAAACAGTTAAGATTACTTATAGTTCTTCGATTACCTCATATCCTTGCCGTCATTTATGTTTTTAACATCCTCGGAGACCCAGGGGCAGTCAGTCGGGCCGGGAGAAAAGGCGCGACGAAAGTTTTCAAGCACGGGCGGAAGAGCCCCTGGGTACCGACTCTCACAGGACCATTTCCAAACGGTCAAGTGAATGCTGGTTCCTGATTGGGCACAAAACTTGCTTTGTATTATTGTGCCCAATCGGCGAACAGTTTCTCCTGAGTTCAATTCGTGAGTTCGTACACGACGGCCATTATCTCGCCACAGTAGCGCGGTTCGTTCACCAAGCTTTCCCAACCAGACAAAGGAACTACTGATAAGTCGAAAAACGTTTCGGATGCTATCAGCAGGAGCAATTCAATTTGCACTGCGAAAATTCTGTTTCTGACGGATCACAATGTATCGTAAATAATAGGAAGTTTAATTTAAGATGCGGTGGAGACAAGAAATCAAAAAAGCAATAGCTTGAAAGGGAAAACAACACCTTTGCACGTGCATCACGCTTTGTTGTACATTTCTTTGCCGTCACTGCAGGACTACCACGTGAAAATGCCTAGCTTCACGTTTTGTGAAGGACGTAAACAAGCAATGAGTGACAAAATTTTCTTTCTCCTTATGAACTTGGATATGGTTGATAGAAATTCAGCTCAAGAAGAGTTCTCTTACATTTACATGTAACAAAGTAAGCGAGTTGGAATAATCACGAAAGAGACTGAAAAAATGTTATTCACTTTTCATGCGACGTTTTCGTGGCTGTCAGTTATCGTGGCATCTTAAACTCCATAATATTTACCAAGACGTGATCGATGCAAGCGTGAATATCTGTTGTAAGCTCAAGCTTGTATTTTCGTAAAAGCGTCTTTAGTTTTCGGGTTGACAGTATTTTGAAATGGAGAGTTTATATCAAACTAAGAGTTTCCTGACTGCCTGCATTTCTTTGGTGCATGAGCCAGACAAGCCGTGATCGAATCAATAGCCGTCATGTACAAACTCACCAAAAGATACTGTTCGCCGATTGGGCACAATAATACAAAGCATTTTTTGTGCCCGATCACGAGCCTGTATTCGCTTGATCGTTTCGAAATGGTCCGGTGAGAGTCGGTACCCAGGGGCTCTTCCTCCCCTGCTTGAAAACTTTCGTCGCGCCTTTTCTCCCTGCCCCACTGACTGCCCCTGGGTCTCCGAGGATGTGTTTTTAACGAACGTTTTTAATAAAAAGCTGATACTTCGTTTTCGTTGTCATTTTGCGGTAAGTGTGTAGCGGCAAATTTTAGCATTTTTGAAAGATTTAAAATAAAAAGGCCGCCAAAATGATGAGTAGCTCAGTATGTATATAATAAACACAATACCACATGGAAAGTGCATTGTACGGTATTTACGCACTCGTTGTTTTGTTTCTGATACGTCATCAACTCGTACGTAAATACCGTTCGCCAGCACTTTCCATGAAGTATTCTCTATATCTACAAGTGATATTAATTTCTATAAAGACATCTAATAAAGCCTAAACATATTTAGAGTAATTATATACACCCATCCACGATAGACTGTAATTATAGAAAAAAAGATAATAATAGACAATAAATAACGATAATAATACTAACCTTTCACAATAATAATAATAATAATTATAACTTAGTAAAAGGTATAATAGCAAAAACTGAATTCATGACGTACATAAAACACAGCCTGGAGGACAGACCCTTTCTACAAGTTCCTTCAAATATTGCTTCCTTATCTTATTCTTAAATGATACAAGTGTACTACTGTCCTCATATAGTGGATGATAATTTTCTCCATGGATTTAAGTCAAATTTGCTCATGTGCAAAAGTATGCAAACTAAGGGTAAAATCTGCGCAAAGGTGGTAAATGGGTGTGAAAATTCAGCATTTTCCACCTTTGCGCCGGTTTTACCCTTAGTTTGCACACTTTTGCACATTTGACGCAAATCCATTTCTCGTCTGGTGGAAGTGTTTATACCAAATCTAAATGTTTTAAATCTAGGCAAAATAAATTTGGCGGCCCTTAAATTAAAATTTATTATGTTTACTGTGAATAAAGCTGAAAGATATTTCCGCACGACCTTGTTTTTGACCTTGAACATAAAATTGTTATATTTTGAAGACCCCCGTTACATATTTGAGTTTTCATTTTCCATCTTACTAACAACAGTTGACTGTTCGTGGAACTTCAGTCATTATGAAGTGCCCCCAGCCCTCTTTCTTCAACTGAATTGAATTTTCCTAATTTTATAACATTGTTACTATCCGACTTCCTACAAAAATGTCACGTCAACCGGCAGTATGTGAGGTAGGGAAGGGCAGCGGCCTTGTACATTTCCAGTTTAGCCTCTCGAGCGGTATGAGCTTACACAGGCACATCGGTACTCCAATCAACGAACTTAGCTTTTCACTAGCATCTGATATGTGCCCAGAGAAGGAGCTGCTTGACCGAAGAATCTATTTGATGGTAATTAACGTTTTCAGAAATTTGGCTAGAGATATTAAAACAATAGGCCATTTGCACTAAGAGATTATGTGACATCGTTTTTATGAAAATGAAAGTTATATGATTTTGCCTTCGAAAAACGACTAGGAGGTCAAATCTTAAACAAAATAGTAGTGATTTGGTTTTTCAAACCCGCACCATTTTCTTAAAATGAATAAGTTCGTAAATGGTCACGTGACCAAAATGTGACTTTTAAAATTATGAATTACCTCTCTCTGAACACAAATTTTGCACTTAAACTTCAAGGAAAATGTTGAAAAGATGATGTGATAACGTTTACAGCACATCTGAGCGTAATTATGAAACATTGAACAAGATATAAGCAAGAAGTAGTTTTGGCCGCCATGTTGGAGGGCAAAAGCATGCCCTCCAACATGGCGGCCAATACAAATCATATTACTGAAAAATCAAAGTGCCAGAAAATATCTCCCTTAAATGCGTTTCCTCTCAAATTTCGGGTGTAAGATAATTTTTGTGTGCTCTAACAAGTTTTGGCATCAGCAAGATTCCAACTCATTGCTTAAGGGAAGCATTTGTCACGTGACCTCTTAGTGCAAGTGGCCTATAGTTTCATTCTCAGTGACCGGTGCTATTTAATATTCACTTAGATATGAAACAATTCTTTCATCTTTTGTATTTATATTCTGTTTTCAGATGGTTTAACTTCGAAAAGGTTGTCCAAGCTTTGACTGCCAAGAAAATAAATTGTTTAAACTTCGTAAAACATCTAAGTATTATTCAGAAAGTTTGTTTCATTGAAGACGAGGATGAGTTTGCCACTATGTTGGACTTCTATCATGACCTCGGCATAATTGTCAAGCACCGCGGCACAGTTGTGCTTTGGCGTCAATGGCTAATTAATGTCTTCAAACAGCTTATAACCATTCCTTCTTTTAATGAAAGGGTAAGAAAAAATATATAAGTGCATAATTATCACAAAACTGCACTCAACCTATAAAGCAGCACAATGACCGACCGGGCAGAACGTTGCAGTCTAAGTTCGGTCGATTAGGCCGATCAACGTGATAAATGGTTCCTACTCCAATTTTCTGCCATGTGACAAAGCCACTGCTATTTATCCACTTGAATCCCGCCAGCTTCTGCAAATTTAGCAGTGTAACATTTATAGATAAGGCTACCCTTCTTGTGAAATAGGTAGGCTTGATTGACTCTTTAAATCAAAAGTATTTGGCCGCTCTTAAACCGTTATAAGTTTCGTCGTGAGACGCAATTTGGTAGCTTACCTTAGCAGAGTAGCATTAATCCTTCTTTTGCAACTTTTAAAGCACGAACAGCAGTGTTTTATCGCGCGAAAATTTCTAGACTTGACGGTGCTGACTGAGGGAAATCTGACACTGCTCAAACAGCTTCAAAGGCATACATTGTCCTGGGAGTATTGAATTCTGCCGTTACTGCTTTATGGGTTGTTCTCAAAAGGCATTCTATTTGAAAGGATGTGGTCAACGTGCTTGCTAGTTTTCGCCCTGAGTAGAGTACAGTGTACATTTTTTTCTATGAAGTGTTTTTCTTTTACTGAGTTGTAGTCAAACTTGGTTCTTTGGGAAAGTAAAAATTATAATAACCTAGAGCCTATTTCAGTTTGCCTGGGCCATACTGACTATGTTTTATCCCCGTTCATGGGAGGGACGCGTGTAAAAAGGCTTTTTTCTTCCCTTCCTCTTCCTTCCCCCTTTCTAAGGGAAAAGTCCTGGGGACGAGGTTGATGGTATTCCAGTGGAGTGTTTTGTAAATGTACCTTTGAATCTTCATCCTACCTCTTAGGCTGCGTGCACACAGGCGCAACAACTCCCAACATTGTTGTGCCAACAATGTTGGGAGTTGTTGCGTGCGTGTTGGCAGTGGTGTGCAAACGGATGCAACAACTGCCAACAAGTTTGGGACCTGCAGTGTATCGTGGGAAGAACACAACCCGTAATGTAATCCATGCTTAATGAGTCTGCGTGGCCCCAACAATGTTGGAAGAGATGTGCAAACAGATCCAACTGAAAAGTTGGACCGGTTTCAAACTTTGCGCAACAACACGCAACAACATCCAACAACATGCAACGGGGTGTGCAAACGGACGCAACATGTAACATCCAACAATGTTGCGTCTGTTTGCACGGCGCTTTAGTTTAGACAGGTACCTTTCTCTTAAGGAGCATACTGCAATGCCAAAAATATTTAGCTACCTTTGTAGCGACGAAATTCACTCTTGTTTACGGACCTTTATTTCCAATACTGCAAGGACGGCTACAATCTTGAATCGTGACAATACACGAAGACAATGTTCCAAACAATACAGTCGTCAATGCGTCGAAACCGATCAATTTTGGTCGTTACTTCGAGTGAATGCCCAAGCTGCAAACACTCGCTGAAACGTATCAAAAGGCAACTAATAAACAAAGTCACATGACCTCTAAAGGCGGGAAAACAAACGAAACGGGGAACCCAGCCGCTACACCCCACCCCATGCGAACTTAGTGAAGCATTACAAACACAAACTAGGCATGGGTTCCCACGCCTGCTAAGTTCAAGTAATAAAGGAATGTCAATCAATATCAGTGTCACTGTTCCTATACTTGTCTGTCTCTAATATCGTTGGAGATTTCCTGACTCTTCCAGCAAACAAAGTTTCTGTATAGGACGTACTAATGTGGTTGACGCGCCCGTTTTCACAACTACTGTCCGGACAAGTCCATCTCTTCCGGGAACTGCTTTAATGACTCGACCCATACGCCACTGTCCTCTAGGCAAGCAGTCGTCCACTAGTAGCACAAGGTCTCCAATCTCAGCATTCCGACGGGGTCGCTGCCACTTCTGTCTCTCCTGTAAACCTGAGATGTACTCCCTTAGCCATCGCTTCCAGAAATGATCAGCTAGAACTTGTGCCTGTCTCCACATCCTCCTAGCAAATATGTCCTCTCTTACGAAGACTTCAGGAGGTAAAACATGAACAGCCCTCTGCAGCAGCAGGTGGTTAGGAGTCAAGGGTTCACAATCATTTGGGTCATCGGACGCAGCGCAAAGTGGTCTAGAATTCAGAATAGCCTCAACTTCTGTTAAGACGGTTGTTAATACTTCTTCGTTCACTAGGCTCTCACCGAGTATGGCCTTGATGGCTGTGCGGGTACTACGTATTAGTCTCTCCCAGACTCCGCTAGCATGTGAAGCCTTTGGCGGTTGGAACGCCCACTGACATCCCTTCTGAAGTAGTTCATCCAAGATCTGTTTCTGGTTCCAGTCTTCTATCGCTTCTCTAACTTCCCTTTCTGCACCGACAAAGTTTGTCCCATTGTCCGAGTAAATACACTTGGGTGGGCCTCTTCGATTCATGAATCTTCTTAGAACATTGATGAAGCAGTCTGACTCTAGAGAAGTAGCTAGTTCCAGATGCACGGCCCTGGAATTCAAACGGGTGAATATGACACCCCATCTCTTGACCACGGCTCTCCCTCTTTTCACGTTTAACGGTCCAAAATAGTCGACGCCAGTGTGAGTGAAGCATGGTTGATAAGCCGTAGTACGAAACGCTGGTAGAGTGGCCATCATCTGCTCCATAGTGGCTGCCCTTTGCTTCTTGCACTTTAAACAGGATCGTACTACTTTACGCACAGCAGACCTCCCTCGAGGTATCCAAAACTGCTCCCTTAAACTTGCCAGTATGTGGTTCTGACCAGCATGCGCTAGCCGTTGGTGGAAGGCTGCAATAAGCAACTGGGTGACGTGATGCCCTGGCGGCATGATCATTGGGAACTTGGCTCCAAAGGCAATGGCAGCTTCAGAAATGCGTCCTCCAACTCGCATTACTCCATTATCCAACATTGGCCGAAGCTTGACAATTCTGCTTGAATGTTTGACATTCTTTCCCTTTTCCAAGTCGCCTATCTCATCGGCATACGCCTCACTCTGCACCAACCTTACTACAGCAGTTGTAGCCTTCTGTAGGTCATCTGTCGTTAAGTACTTTGAACTGCTGCTGTCTCTATCTTTCTTTAGATATGACTTGAATTTTAACAACCAGGCTATCTTTCGCAACAGCACTGACCAGGAAGAATACCTTACAAGAAATTCGTGCATGCTATTGGGTGACTGCAAAGTGAATATAGCTTTTTCCACCTTGACTTCTAAGTTGTTCTCTGGTAGATCGCCAACTTCAGTGGTCGGCCACTCTGCCTCTGGCTGGGATAAAAAGGCTGGGCCAGCGAACCACCTATCGCTGCTCAAAAGCTGTTGAGCTGAAAGCCCACGAGATGCATCATCTGCCGGGTTTAGGTTTCCTGGACAATGTCTCCACTGGGTCGGCTCGGAAACTTGCCTTATTTCACATACACGGTTTGCTACATAGGTCTTGAATCTACGGGACTCGTTTCTGATGTACTGCAACGTGATCTGGGAATCTGTCCAGAAGAAGGTAGAAGAAATATTCAAGTCTATTTCCCTTATGATCATACTGTGAACTCTTGCTGCTATCGTAACAGCCTGTAACTCGAGCCTCGGGACAGAAACGTACTGAAGAGGAGCCGTCCGGCTTTTGGCCATGATAAATGAACAATTCACCATTCCATCCCATGTTTCTCTTCTCAAATAGGACTCTGTCCCATAACCAAATTCAGAGGCATCACTGAAGTGATGTAACTGGAATGATTTATCAGCATGGTAGCCTCCAGGGAAGTAACAACGAGGAATATTGACTTGATTGAGGAGCTCCAACTGCTCTCTCCACTTTGTCCAGCTTCTCAGCAAGTCGTCTTGCAATTTCTCGTCCCATTGAAGTTTAAGCTGCCAGGTCCTTTGGAGGACTCTCTTAGCTTGGAGCAAAACCGGTCCAATCATGCCCAGCGGATCGAACGTGGAGCTCATGGTTGACAAACACCCTCGCCTCGTGACGTCATTTAACTTCTTCGGTAAAGGTGACACCTTCACTCCCAACGAGTCGTTCTCGGTATCCCACTGCTGACCCAGCGCTCTTTCGATAGGAAGCTTGTCCAAATCCAGGTTTTTAACCGTCCTTTCCCCAGCTGGGATAGCAGCTAATACTTGCTTGACGTTGGACACGAACTTTGTCAACCGAAAGTTCCCTCTTTGCAACAACTCCATCAACTGCAGTGAAGCATCAATTGCCCGTTCAGTGGTAGGCACAGAAAACAATCCATCATCTACATAGAAATTCTTGGAGACAATAGCGCACACTTCCTTGCTAAACTCGGATTCATTGTCTGCAGCTGTTCGTTTTAAAGCCCAGGCTGCAATCGATGGAGAGTCTGTCTTTCCAAACAAATGGACATTCATTTTGTGATCACTCGGTGGCTTATCGACGCCTTTACTCCACCATAAGAACCGTAGGGCATCTGTATCCTCCTCCCTGCAGACTACTCTGTGAAACATGCTCTCGATATCAGAGGCTATGGCTACGTCCTCTTTTCTGAATCGGATCAGAACTCCAACGAGAGAATTGTTCAGCTGTGGTCCTTGTAGCAGTTCTTTATTCAGGGATGTCCCGCCAAATTCTGCGGCCACATCGTACACCACTCGGACCTTTGCTTTATTCAGGTTAATTACACCCTGGTGTGGTAAATATCATGTGCATTTACTCGTGTGGGCGGCTTCCTCAGGGGACAACTTCACAGCATACCCCTTTGCAATATAGTCGTTCATCACTGTCTCGTATTGCTTGGCGAATTCTGGACTTCGGTCAAACCGTCTCTTCAGTTGCTGTAACCTCCTTTCTGCTAAGGACCGGTTGTTTGGAAGCTGAGGGTCGCTATTTCGCCAAAGGAGACCGACCTCATACCTCCCGTTCTTTAATTTAGTGGTGTTGTTCAATATTTCAAGGGCCCTTCTGTCCTCACGGCTGTCGCAACTGTCACCAACATTTCCAAATCCGTTTGATTCAGAGTCCCAAAACCTCTCAACTTGCTGGTGAAGTCCCATGACCGACCCTTCCTTGGTAACGTCAAACTCGAATACAGAAAGGGCAACTGGCTTGCTATTATCTTCCCCCTTGTTTGTGGGCCCAGCTACGCACCATCCAAATGGAGTTCTCATTGCGTATGGCTGGTTCTGTGGGCTATCTCCCCAGCGGTAATCGAGAACTATGTGCGCCTGAGGCACATCCTGGCCAATGAGAACTGAAACCTTCGGAACATCCACAGGAATATTCGGCAGTTCTAAATGTGCAAGATGTGGCCATTGTGTTAAATCTACTTGGTTCGGACAATACCGGTCACTAACGTTCAAGTCCTGTATGGCCAAGGCATGAGGTATTGAGTACAAGGGCCCATCTCGTCTCAATGGGCGTATCAGAAATTTAACTCTGATGAGTTCACAGTCATGATTCTTGTGTGTTACAGTGTTAATGCTCACTTTCTCGGGAGTTCCATGAAGTTGCAATCGTTCAGCTAGGTCCGACGTAATCAAGGAACTGACAGCCGCTGAGTCTAAAAGGCCGTACGAAGTGACCATAGTTCCGTTTTCACCCACGATGGACAGCGGTACCACCTTGAGTAGCACAAAGCTTCGTTTTGAGTCTTCCATAGTTACGCTTACGGTTAAGTCCTCACTGGGAGTAGCGCTACGATTAACGCTCTCCTCACCCTTATTGGCGTCAGAAGTTGCTGTGGGTAGATGTAGTAGGGAATGGTGGGTCGATGGCTGAGGGCAGCTCTTCACATCACAACCCTTAGTTTTTGGACATGTCTTTATCATATGACAACTGGACAAACACCGGTAACATAGTGCACTGGATCTTGCAAAACGCCGGCGCCAATTCAAACCCTTCTTTGCGAACGCTGAACATTCTGAAACACATGCCTTCCCTTGCAAACCTGACACCCCTCTTCTTCGCCTCTTTCAACCCGACGAACATGTTCTACCTTTGCAGGTAGGGCCTTGTCCTCTTGGGGAGTATTGGTCTCCTTTGTTTTAATCTCTGTCGACAAGGTGGGAATATGTGTTTCTCCAGGCTGTCCTGATGTGGGAAGAGGTTTTTTGAAGTTTCTGCCGGTGTTAGCCCTTATTGCAAGGGTACTAGGTCTTCCGTAGACTGGGTCATTCTCAGTTTGCGACTCGGCAGTTATGAACTCCGAAAGTTCCTTGAGCGTCGGCTCTCCACCACCAGTTCTTTCACGGTACTGCTTGGCTGACCTTCTCCATTTCGCCTGCAAGGGGTACGGTAGACGATCATAGATTTGCCGTAAGTTCGTAGTACAGTCAAGTTCCTTTGATTGCAGTTCAATCATTGCCCAGCGACAATTTTGCACTTTATCGGAAAGAGCTAGAAGGGCTGCACTGTCACCATTCTTTAACTTTGGGCCATTTACCACTGACGACTTGAGGGCCTCCACTACCATTGCATTTTGTCCAAATCTCTGCCTTAACATTTGCAGAGCGATGTGACAACCATTTGGTAGACCCCGATAGTTTTCGATGACTTTCCTTGCTTTACCAGCTGTGTAAGTCATTAAATAATTCATTTTCTCGCTATCAGTCAACGATGCTCTGCTCTCGACTTGATCTCTAAAGTCAGCTCTGAAACGAAGGTAGCGGGATGGATCTCCATCAAACGGAGCGGGTACAGGCGGGGGTTGCGTCATTCTTAATTCCATCTTTTCCCAGAAGGCCGCTGGTGGTACAAGACTGGTCACTTCGGCATTGCAATTCGTTACCATGGGGTTGCAGTATGCTGCACTACCATTGTTAACAACACGTTCCGATTGTAAGGGTACAGAGGGCAACGCAAATTCCGGTGCCTTAGGGTCTAAAGCGCTTATAGATTCCAGCTGATTCTCGGCAGGGTCATTCAAATGCTTAATTTCTGCTTCAGTTTTCCTCAAATTTCTGGATTCATCTATGGTTTGTATAAGATCAGTGGTCTGCGAAGACTTCTTTGGTTTAGGCTGATCGTCGGCAGCTGTATCATTGATGTCAGGATCATCCGAGCCCAAATATTGTTCGTCATCCTCCTTCATAGCGTCTTCATACACTTTGTTGACAGCGGCCACAGCTGCACGTTGAGCCATTAGTTTTGCTCTTTCTGCTTCCTTCTTCGCAGCCTCGACTTGATCAACTTGTGCGATCCTTGCCTCTAACTCAGCCTGCCTTGCCTTGGCTTCGAGAGCCTTCGCCCTTGAGGGTGTGGTTGACAACTTCGAGGACCTAGAGCCCTTTGATTTGATGCTCTTGGCAGAACCCCTTTCAATTTTCTCATCTCTAATCCGCTGATTGGCATCGATCATCCACTTCTGTACTGTTTCACGAATGAGTCTAATTTCTTGGTACAAGTCATCATAATTCTGAGAGTCCGTAATTTGTTCCTCCTTTGTAAGAAGTTCTTGTATTTCTTCGTGTAGATCACCAAACTGCTCAAACAGATCATTTAGTTTAATAGACAAATCACTGATTAACTCAAGGTTCTTATCATGGCTCAACAGCGTGCTGATGTTAGCAATCTGAGATTGTATTTTTCGTTTAAGTTTATTTCTTTCTCCTTTCCTTTGCACGAGGCGATAGCCTTTGCCCTTTTCAGTTAGTTTCCGAGGTCTCTTATCGATAAAGGTCTGATCCAATTCCGCGTTCCCTTGTCCATTCCACATTTCCTCTGAAACACATGCGTTTTCGTCCAGAGGCGGCGAGTTTGTCGTTTCGTTCGGCTTTGTAGCGTAACCAGACTCCTTGTTTTCGTTTTCCATTGCGGTAGAGAAGGCTTGAGGTTCACAAAGTGTCAAATCCGGAGTTTTTGTGAGATCGAGGGCCGTATCTCGGCCATCATCGCTCGAAAGATCCCAAACCGACATCACAAAACAAAAAGGGATCAAAAACCCTTGTATACAAACATAGAAAGTACTCACGGCCAGTGTTGCCCGCCAAATATTATTACCAGGACTCAAAATACCAATATTCACAATAAGATAGGACAAATAGTCTGAGAACGGTGCTCGTAGGCCAACAAATCATCTGAATGCAGCTCGGCGTTCGAAGTAACTGTAGCGACGAAATTCACTCTTGTTTACGGACCTTTATTTCCAATACTGCAAGGACGGCTACAATCTTGAATCGTGACAATACACGAAGACAATGTTCCAAACAATACAGTCGTCAATGCGTCGAAACCGATCAATTTTGGTCGTTACTTCGAGTGAATGCCCAAGCTGCAAACACTCGCGGAAACGTATCAAAAGGCAACTAAACAACAAAGTCACATGACCTCTAAGTGCGGGAAAACAAACGAAACAGGGAACCCAGCCGATACAACCCTATTCTCACTTAATTACCCAAGTCGAGTAGTAAGTTTCGCGATTTTCGCGGAATGGAAAAATCGCGAAATTTTAAAAGACGGAATCCACCGGGCCAAAATTGAGTAATTTTAACTTTTAGAGGACAAAAACCTTGTACCAGAATAATTGAATTGAATATCAAATTTCACAAGGATTGTGCCGAAAACACAGGTAAAATTCTGAAAAATTCATGCATAAGATGTCATTTTGTGAAATTTGAAATTTGTTTTCTCGGGCTCCCATAAGAAATTTTCTTTTGTGTTATTAAAGATGACTAATTACATCATTAGCCCTTAAAAATATAAAAAATAATGCAATATGTTTTAAATTATTCTTGTACAAGGCTTTTGTCCATTGAAAATTGAGATTACTCAATTCCCGATGGATTCCGTTTGCCAAATCTTATTAAAAATGCCTAAAAATCCTAAAAAATCCATAAATTAATACTCGCGAAAGTATAGCTCATGATTTTTCTCGAAATTACACACTCGAGAAATTAAGTGAAAGTAAGGTAATCCGTTCTTATGTTAATAATTTGTAAGGTATCAGGGTTGCCATTCAAAATGATTTCCTTTATCTTGTTTGTAGTAGCACTCAAGAAAAAGGTAAAGATCCTTAAATAATTAACTGATAAGTGTGAGGCAATTTGTTAGTGGTCTTAGTAACAGAAAACGAACGGTTTCGTTCGGTTTTTGCTAGGAAGCTGTACCAGGCAAGCTATGGAAAGAAATGCAGACGAAAGGTGTCCTCCACATGGAGCTGGTTGATCACGTGTTCTCCAAGCACTGCCAGCAGCAAGGCCTGATCAAGGAGGATATCCTGAGCATGATGGAGCAGTTTGGATTGATCGTAAAGATTATAACCTCGACCTCGCCAACAAATGAAATTAAAAAGTGCTTTGTGGTACCCTGTCAACTGGAGACACCATTTAAGACCAAGTTTGAGATGGAGTTATCACAATCAGATCCATGTCCATTATATCTTCACTTTTGGGGAGGGTATGTTCCTCATGGTTTCTTCTGGCAGTTGGTGTCACGATGCTCAAAATGGTGCTCTGAGAGTAAATTCAAGCATGCGCAGGCGCCGAAAGTTTTCCTTGCGGCAGCTGAGTTTATCATAAAGAAGGAGTTCTCTCATCAGCTGATTTTCTTGTGCAAAAAGAGATTCATCAAGGTCATTTTGACACATTCCCAGCCATTCCACGGAGCATCATTCTCCGAAACAAGAGAAGTGGCGTTTCTTGTGCGAACGTTCCTGGAAGAAACAGTAAAGAACCTTAGACGTGAGCTCCCTTGGTTGAGCAGCTTTGACTGTGATTTTTGTGTCGTATGTCCTGACTGTCTACAGAAGGAAGACGCGTGTTGTATTCACGATGTGATTTCCTGTGACCATGAGGATTGCCTGTGCTTTCTTGAAATTCTCGAAGAAGGTAAACTCAAACACTGTCCAAAAACCCTCGGCGTTAAAGAAAGGACGGTTGAAGGACTGGAGAAATGGTTTGCAGGCAAAGGTTAGATCTCGTCATGCCTAATGGTACTTTTACAAATTTAGGTAGAGATATCACTTTTTATAGTCACTTCGGTCGAATGTGATAGTCAACAGTGATAAAATTGCTATTTCCAATTCCTGTTCCTTCATGAAACGTTGTACAGTTTTGTCTTTTTCTACAATTCAATTGCCTGCCAGACACAAGGCATCCGACCGGTCGTGTTAGAGGGTAAACATTTGCCACTCTAGAAACGACAGGGAAACTGTGCAAAGTTAACATTCGCAAAGATTTCTGGGGCTTTTACTAGTGACAGGGAAAAAAATTGGCCAAAAGCTGATCAGTGCGTCTCCTATAGGGATCACAGAAACAGTTGTGTTGTTCCAGTCCCCTCTTCTTTCATCTTTCTCGTTTCTAGAGAGTGCCGAATAACGACTGGAAACTACAAGAAGTGGCCGTTGGTCGCGATCGTAATAACAGCGCGGCTGTATTAACGACGTTTAAGATTAACTGTATGGCTGGACGTTTTGTTTGGGCGAAAAAAAGTGGTCGAACGGGGTGTCTGTTGCTTCTTTGTTAATGCATTACCGTTTTTCAAGTTTTTATCTCAATGTTCACAGTTGCCAGTGTATAATCCTTAAGTGTCATTGTCTGAGAAAGTGTTCCAGGAGCCAAAAGTTGTGGTCAACCGATTTGGCTGAAACTTGACACAGACGTTCGGTGTGATGAGATATTTCAAAAGCCACTTTGGCTCACTTCTTTGACTTTTAGTTTTGGAGTTACAGGGGGGGTCTCATTGTTTGCCCTTTGAGCACCAAAAATCCAGCCTTCCAGGGGGCATTTTGAAAGTGTGATAAGACCCCACTGGTAAATTGTGCTGCCAAATGAATTTGACCATGAACTCTACTATAATAGATCTTTCAGTTCATGCATGTAACTTTGTCCTCAAGGTGTTGCACAGAGAGGAGCCTGGGGCTAGAGTTTGGTCAAAATTGATGTTAAAACTACAACCCAAAATAGCCATTTTTCAACATTTCACTATATTCACCTGCCTTCTTGCATAACTTCCATACCTATTCCACTGTTTATTATAACATAGCTAGAAAATTCGCCTAATCAAATTCAATAGCGCGAGCGTGCTTCATATTCCTATTGAGCACGCTGATGACGTCAATAAACTATTCGTAATTCCTCGAGTTGTTGTGAGCTTAGCAATCCTGAGTCTCATGAGTGCATCCATAACTCGGCAGTACACGATAAAAAGTTTACCATGTGTTTTATAAGGAAATTTAAGAGGAAACGTTTGAATTTGTTAACCGATAGTAAGGAAAAGAGGTGAGTGCTGTTGTTGTTGTTGTTGTCATCTCCGCGAGCTGTGCAGACTATGGCGTGAGATCATTCTTTGCAAAGTTGTTTTCTCTCAATAACAATTTTTCGGTGAATTAATAGTCTTCCGGCACCTAAATATAGATTTTACAATCATTTTAGAGTTCACTTTCTCTCAGTTTCAGGATAAAAACATAAGCTTAACTGTGAGGAAAAAAATATACTCACGTAAACATTGACGCGTACTGCTTTGAGCGCGCCCTACAATAATAAAATTTTAAGTTAACTGGTGCATTGATCGCTTTGATAATGTTATAAAACAATTAGTTCATGCTGCAGCTGTGCGTATGTCGAGATATTGAGCACTTGGGAAGTTTGGAGAGCACTCAAGAGGCTAGAGTTGCACTCGGCTGCGCCTCGTGCAACTCTTACGCCTCTTTCGTGCTCTCCAAACTTCCCGCGTGCTCAATATCTCGACATACGCACGCTGACGCATGAACTAATTGTTAACTTTAGTCACCCAATTAACAAAATCAGTTGAGAAAAATTTGTCTTATTATGGTTTATTGAATTTTTGAAACAAATACTTCATGCCCCTCTAAGGCGATGCAAAATGGAATGTTGAGCATAATTCAGGCCATAAACAAACCAAATTGTTGACAAGAAGCCCTAATTGTGTATTTGGTAAATGAAAATGAATTTTCAAAGCCAAATCAGTTTCGTTGTTTAGAAATACACCGATTATTACCTTTAGATTGATCTAAAACGGGCCTCTGGTTAGCACAAAAAACACATGATTTAGCAAAACAAAGGTGATTTTATTCTTTGAAAACCTAGCAACCACCATGGGAACACAAATGATGATGTTCTGACATAGATATGACGACCTTTTTACAAGATGCTTAAATTTTTCTTTGATTTATATTCAGTTTAATGTCATATTTCTAAGCATTACTCCAAGCATGTGAAGTCTCCATATTTTGTCAGGCCCATTTTTTTATATTTTCACCAGATAAATGTAGCTTATGAAAAGGTTTGTTAACAGATAATCTTCGTCGGACCTTGTAATATCCTGAATAGTTGTTGTAAATACCCATTAGCAAAGGAGCATGACCATACGTACATAGATTATACAAACATATACGAGAATCAGTGAGCAGTATCGAGGTGAACTGTGATTGTCCGAGTCCTTTAGAGATGAAAAAATGAAACCATCCCTCCACAGTTAGGAGAGCTGGATAACAAAAAGCTTTTGTTGCTTTTTTAAGGAAAATAACCCAAACAAAGCCTTGCATTTAGATGATGCAATTGTTATTATATCAAATTAACTAGCCGCCATTTTGGACTTGGAGGGTGTGGGGACTGGACCGAGTTCCCGTCCAATCCTTCTCCTGTTTCGCGGGAATTTTCTTGTGTTTTACATCAGGTGTGTTCGAAGTTCTAGGAGGTGATCTGTTTCAGGATGATTTTACGATGGCATTTTATTCCTTTGGAGGGGTGAATAAAGTGCAGTGTCACGTCGTGGGCTGTGCAAGAAACAGGAATGCTTCCTTTGTTATCTTGCGATAGCGGCATGGCTGCATGGTTAAAGCACAAGTAGAAAGGTTCAAGTGTGTCCGGGGAAGAAGAGGAAGACCTGGTGATGCCAAAGCTGCAGGTAATTTAAAAGATCAGTTAGGGATGATACACGCGCACAAATGGCTCTTATCGCGGTTTACGGGACTCCTTTACTTGAAGAGAGACGATGATATATGAGTTACGATATTGTTGTCTTAAATTGTTTGTTTATGGTTGATTGATTCCCTTGTTAATTTCCTGGGTCCTTACGAAGAGCACTAAACATTCAACAAACTCATCGCAGCAATATCTTTATTAAAAGAAACAACAACAACAATAGGAATAACTTGAAGGCTGTTTTTTGTCTGCTCGAGCTGTTTCTTTACATTCAGCTTGTCGCATGGACACGGTTATAAAGTAATGCTAAGTTTGGCAATGCACAATTTCGAGCCGGCTTTCATTGAAACTCGACCGGTCTCCTTTATTTGCCTGTTTCGTCGAAGACAAGTGAACTTAAAATAGGCCTAGCTACATAATTCCGCAGGAATTGTTTTGGGAATCTTAGACAACGAAAAGAATTTTAGAAAATCTCAAGAATATTAGAAAAAATTGTAAAATACTAGAACTTGAATAGCAATATATCTAGGTGAATACTGAATAGCAGTTTGAACAGTCAACCGAATTTTGGCAACATTTCACAGGCAAAAACGTTGAAAAAACGTTCTTATTTTTCTATATTTTCTCATTAAATTTTTAATTCAATAGTTAACATTATTTTAAATAATTTTTTAATTAAATAATGAAACAATTTTTTGTACAAATATACACGAATCTTCAGTGCTCTTCCAGAACAATTCAGAGTCAGTTCCCATTCAAGTACGACATATGTGTGTTCATTGCCTATGCTTTATTCCAAGCAAATCCAAAAATAGCAACTAATTTGGTTGATTTTGCGATGGCGTTTTTTAATGACATTTTCTCGCTGAAAATGTCAATTTCATCGAAAAACTTAGATGTAGCATGTTTTCAAAGATCTTCGATGAAAAGGGTAAATAATGGAAACCAGTAACTGAATTGTGCATTGCATGATAAGCGTGTGCACGTGAAATGCTGAATGTAAACAAACAGCTCAAGCAGACAAAAAACAGCCTTCAAGTTATTCTTATCGTACTTGTCTTTTTTTTTTGACAAATTTGTTTAGTGCTCTTCCTAGGGGACTTGTCAGAAATTAGCTGGCAGGGGGGGAGGAGGGGGAGGTGGGCATTTTAAATTTGGGTTCGGAAATGAGGTGACCCATCCCTGCAATGGGCATGAAATTTGCTAACCCTCCCCTTGGACTTGACTTAAGATATCATGACCCTTCCCCTCTTGTATAAATGATAAAATCTAGTTCTTGCAATACACTAGGGTGAGTCAGTACTATGAAAACTCAAAATATATTTCTAATCTGTTCTTTGTAATGCTATATACATACATTTTAGATGACAGCATTAAGAGTCCGACTCTGATTCTGACAGCTGATCACTCGACTCTCCTATTTCTCCCAAGTTTTTTTTTTTACCAAATAAAGAACTTCTTTTTTCTTCTGTGGGTGAACCTCTATATGATCACGGGCATACATTTGCATGACCCTGTCCCATTTAAAGGCCCATTTTTCTCAAAAAGTTGTGACCCTCCCTCTGTTTCCACCCCCCATTTCCTCCTGCTAATTTCTGACAAGTCCCTAAGTACCTAGGAAATTAACATGGGAATCAATCAACCATAAACGAACAATCTGAGACAACAATATCGTAAATTATATATCATCGTCTTTCTTCAAGCAGAAGTGTTCGGTAAACCGCGATAAGAGCCATTTGTGCGCGTGTATGATCCCTAACTGATCTTTTGTATCACCTGTAGCTTTGGTATCACCAGATCTTCCTCTTCTTCTCCGGACACACTTGAACCCTTCTACTTGTGCTTTAACCATGCAGTCATGCCGCTATCGCAAGACAACAAAGGAAGCATTCCTGTTTCTTGCACAGCCCAAGACGTGACACTGCACTGGTCATTTAACCCTCTAAAGGAATCGAAAAATTATACTGAAACTGATCGCTTTCTAGAATTTCGTACACGCAAGGACCCAGTCGTTCGAAGGCCGATTAGCGCTTACCCTGGGGTTAAATTTAACCCGTGTTTGTTTTTATGGTGTTTAAAAGCATTTTCTTGGATAATTTTCTCCGCTATTTTTAGAGCTTCTAATCATCAACTTGTAGACAAAAAGAATTAAAACTGAAATGCGTTTTAAGCTTTCAAATCTGAATTCAAATCTCGCGCTAACCCTGGGATATCTTAACCCTGCTTTGAACAACTTGGCCCTGATGAAAAGACACAACAAATTCCCGCGGAAAGGAGAAGGATTGGACGGGAACTCCGTCCAGTCCCCACACTCCAAAATTGCAGGCCGGCTAACTCGATGTAATAACAATTGCATCATCTCAATGCAAGGATTTGTTTGGGTTGTTCTCTTTATAAAAGCAAAACAAGCTTTTTGTTATCCAGCTCTCCTAACTGTGGATGGATGGTTTCATTTTTTCATCTCTAAAGGACTCGGAAAATGACAGTTCACCTCGATACCGCTCACTGAAGCTCGTATATGTTTGTATAATCTACGTATGTATGGTCATACGCCTTTGCTGATGGGTATTTACAACAACTATTCAGGCTACTACAAGGTCAGACGAAGAATATATGTTAGAGAACCTTTTGATAAGCTAAATTTATCTGGTAAAAATATTTTAAAAATGGGCCTGGCAAAGTATGGAGACTTGGAGTAATGCTTAGAAATATGACGTGAAGCCATAGGTGGTCCAAGCGTAATATGGGCCACCTGTGGCGTAATATGAGAGTTTGTATGGGAAAAATAGAGTTTGAAACTTAGATGAAATAAATGTCCGGTCAGATGATGTAAAAGTACTCAAATCGAGCTGACAATGACTCCAGGTAACAATATTTACACTTTATTGATAACTTTTATCGCTTTTCCTTCATTTATTTCATCTAAGTTTCAGACTCTATTTTTCCCATACAAACTCTCATATTATGCCACAGGTGGCCCATATTATGCTTGGGCCACCTGTGGTGAAACTGAATATAAATCAAAGAAAAATTTAGGCATCTTGCAAAAAGGTCGTTATATCTATGTCAGAACATCATCATTTGTGTTCCCATGGTGGTTGCTAGGTTTTCAAAGAATAAAATCACCTTTGTTTTGCTAAATCACGTGTTTTTGTGCTAATCAGAGGTCCGTTTTACACCAATTTAAAGGTAAGAATCGGTGTATTTCTAAACAATGAAACTGATTTGGCTTTGACCATTCATTTTCACTTACCAACTACAGAATAAGGGCTGCTTGTCAACAATTTGGTTGGTTTATGACCTGAAGTATGCTCAAAAGTCCATTTTGCATCGCCTTAGAGGGGCATGAAGTGTTTGTTTCAAAAATTCAATAAACCATAATAAGACAAATTTTTCTCAACTGATTTTGATAATTGGGTGACAAAAGTAAACAGTGATATGGGTATGGAAGTTATTCAAGAGGGCAGGTGAATATAGTGAAATTTTGAAAAATGGCTATTTTGGGGTTGTAATTTTAACATCAATTTTGACCAAACTCTAGCCCCAGGCTCCTCTCTGTGCAACACCTTGAGGACAAAGTTACATGCATGAACGGAAAGCTCTGTTATAGTAAAGTTCATGGTCAAATTCATTTGGCAGCACAATTTACCAGTGGGGTCTTATCACACTTTCAAAATGCCCCCTGGAAGGCTGGATTTTTGGTGCTCAAAGGGCAAAAAATGAGACCCCCCTGTAACTCCAAAAATAGAAGTCAGAGAAGTGAGCCAAAGTGGCTTTTGAAATATCTCATCACACCCAACTTCTGTGCCAAGTTTCAGCCAATTCGGTTGACCACAACTTTTGGCCCCTGGAACACTTTCTCAGACAATGACACTTAAGTATAGGCGCGCTAACTATATATTTGCCATTCTCGACTCTTTAAAATAACCGGTAAATATCATTCAGTTTTAACCCTAATTGATATAGTGTAAGGCACCATAGTTTTTGTTTATATATATTTAATTTAAAGCTAGGTCAGGAATGGACAGTAGAGATATATTCTCGGTTTTCACTAACGTGAAAAAGCAGAAATAAAAGTGGAAACCTTTTAATACAGAAAGTCTAAAACCTCGGAAATGAAAGAAGATAAATATACAAAAAGCCTTGCCAAGAATCAGGTCTATTCAATAGTTCATATGCGAGATATTCGGCAAAACGTTTTACACAAATTTATAAAGCTTTGTATGGAGACGCCATGTTTTTGTCCCTTTCAGGGGCACAAATACCAGGGGCACCCAACGAGGATGTAGTTCAAAACCACTTAACATAGCATTGTTGAGCGTATTTTAGTATTCAAAGGGTAGATATAGGCATATTTTTATCCCCTAAAAACTTTTCATCTGTTCGGATTTCCTAGCTGAAAGTCTAGTGATCCGAAAATTATAGGGATAAAAACATATTTTCTAGAAAATTTCAGCCAGGAAAAGGCTCCCGAAAATTCTAGGTGGCCTTTTTTAGGGTCAAAATCCGTTAAAAATGGGTAATTATACCATCTTGTAGATGTTCGAAAATCCTAGGAGAGGCAGGCAAGCAAGAAATTTTACAACAAATGCTCCGAAAATTCTAGATCTCAAATCGTCTTCCGAACAGATGTTTTCCCGAAAATTGCCGTTGGGTGCCCCTGAAATACGGCCGCCGGAAACCAACAGAAACATCAGTCTCTGTTTTTGAGTTTTGCGCGTGAATTCTTCTCTTCAGGAACTCATAAAGATTAAAGCAATATTTATTCTAAGACCAGGAATGTTTAGATAGCAAAATCTACAAAAATCCGTAATGTTTTTAACCCACTTAAGAGCTTTGCCGGCCGCCAGCCGCGTCACGAAAAAGCCTGGAAATTTAAGCGTCCTGTATCGCAAAACAAGAACCCTTTTGAACCAAAAATTTCTTTGTATAAAGGTTTTAAGGTGCTCTAATGTCACATGAAAGTAGACACTCAGAAGAAGCGATAGTTTCTTAGTTTGAATTTTGGTGACGTCATGTGAAAACCAAGAATTAATTTTACCTTTCTCTTTCGTTGCGTAGTTGTCCGTCCGCGTTATCACCCTGGTACAGACTTCGTTTACAACATGACAGCAGCTCACCCAAGAGGAATAACGCTGATCATTAATAACGTGTACTTTGACCGTCATCCTGAACATGGACAACAGCCAACTCGTCACGGGTCGGAAGTAGATGTTAGTCGGGTTAAAGAGTTGTTTACTGCTCTCGATTTTTCAGTACAAACGGAGCAGAACCTTTCAAAAAAAGAGCTCTTGGACAAACTAAGTAATGTCATTTGCCAACAGAATGACAGTGCTTATGATTGTTTTGTGCTGTGGCTAATGAGCCATGGCAAAAGTCACGGTGAGGTGTTCTGCTCTGACGGTGACACGATACTTATTGACACTCTTCATGATCTGTTCAGCGAGTGCAAAACGCTTAGCGGTAAGCCAAAGCTCTTTTTCATCCAAGCATGTAGAGGTAGTGGGGAAGATGTAGGAGTGAACGTTTCCCCTGATTCCGATATTTCATCTCTTAATCAGGCGAATAGAAGCTATGAATCAACGAAAGTTGACCCAGTGATACAACTCAGAATACCCACGCATTCAGATTTTCTGTACGCATTTTCCACAGTCGATGAGTATATGTCGTACAGGAATAAAGAAGAAGGAACCTACTACGTTCGCTGTTTCGTTGAAGCCTTCCGTGAGCATGTGGCGCATGAACACATTCTCGATATTTTAACAATTGTAAACCATGAGGTCAGCAAGATAGGTATACAGCAACCTTCAACGAAGAATAGAAATACTACCAAAATCTGTAAACAGATGCCTGAAGTTAGGCATACGTTGCGGAAAAAAGTTCGTTTCTAAATGCATAACTTTGGCATCGAGTGATTTTTGTCTTGGGCCTTAGACGAACTGAAAACTGACCTTGGATGTGGCACTTCAAATCCGTCATTGGCAAGGTACTAATATGAAGTTCGGGCTAAAAGCGTCTCGAGATGTTTATGTTCAAGTCCCTACGTTCATATTAATAAAGCACTGATTTATTTACTGGTCTATTAGAGGCCGAGTAAGATGTTCAGCCTTCTACAGCAACAATTTATCTAAAAACGCAGAAGGTTAATTAGAGCAAAACGACACCTTTGACTGACGCGCATCGCTTCAGAAAGCTTGAAAATCTTTCGGGCCATAAACAGTTTTGTCTTAAAGGTCCTCAAAAACGGACTGTCTGGAGAATAGGTTGTGCAGTTGTATATATGCCTGGTTTAGGGTCCGAGGGCGATGAGATAGCGCTCTATGATGATGACAGTAAGCAATACAAGGTTATACTTTTTGTTCATGATAAACGAAGAGTGCTTCCTTCAGGACCTAAATATGACCAATAGATAGTGTAGGACTGATCAGATTAGGATTAATGCTATTACTAGTAATAGTTGACACTAAAGCTGCCCCCGTTCTGTATATTGTCGGTCAATAGTATTCTTGCTGGTTGTGTAGCTCTTTGAAATATACCGATTCATAATGAAAATTTTCACACATATTCCATACAATAGGTGAGATAAATACAGGAAACGCAAGGTTCCATGCACAGTTTCAGCTCGATTTACACAGCTTTGATCAAAACATTCTCAGTTTTGAGAATAGTTTACTCTAAACCATAAGAAAAGATTTAATTAGAAGTTGAATTTTTCGCTATTTCTCTTTCATTTTTTACATTCAGTTCCTTTTATTTGCCGGAAAGTAAGCCTTAGAAATTAAAAGGACGTTTGATCGGTTCACGTTCGCCCATTCTAGTCTTATTTGAAAGTTTATAACGGAAGGACATCTGTGAGCAGGGAATAAGTCAGCACAGAATTTGATTGTCGGCGAATTTCTGTAATTGTCCATCAATCTGCTAGTGATAAGCTAGCCGTTGTTCACTCGTCTGGGGCTGAGTCTTATTCCGGTCAAGGAGAGAGAAAGAGTGTCTGGCGAGGTTTCCAATATAAATCAAAGATTTGTGAACTCGTGTCTAGGAGTCGTCTAGCAAACTCTCCAAGTGTTTATATATGCACAGTTAAACGCACCTTATAACCTCATCTGCGCTTAACAAGTGTCTTTTGGTCCATAACTTTCAAAACAACTGCTTCACAGAATGTCACTGCTTAACACAAAAGAGTATCGAAGTATGACTGCACAATAAATGTCACAAAATCTACCTGAGCAGTCCCTTTGGGATTTTCTGTCTTTACGTCATCCTAACCATTTCGTACTTGCGGGCGCAAACAATAGAAACGTCATCATTACCTACCGATTCCTCGCGGCCCCTGTTCGAGCAAATTGAGATTTTTTCTAGTATACTGACTGTATATTTGAACTGTAAGTACTGTCCTTACTATACGCGCGAGCTACTAGGGTGCCTCCTCGGGATTTCGCCTCTGGGCGAAATCCCTGCGTGGGCGATTATACTTTGTACTCACTATCTGTCTTCTCACTGGCTAAGAGCCCACAGTTAATTTTGGAAATCAGCGCAACCTTCAGTTAGTTATCTGCTAGGAGATAACTAACTAATCTGTAGACTGCGTGCGCAATGCATGATTTCAATTAACAATATCAATATTCAGGTTCCTTGCGACGGTGTGCCTGACGTTATTTTCTTCAAAACAATGTATAATAAAACAATTGATAGATTCGGTTTTTGTGATATCCTAAATAATCAAGGTCTCTGAAAGTGGTATGAGCCTCGGCCTTCGGCTCGGCTGATAACACTTACCTCGACTTTGATTATTCCGGATATCACAAAAACCTTATCATATAATTGTTTAGCATACGCAAGGTTATGAGAATTATTAGTCTCTTTTTAGTTACCGTTATCACATTGATGGGACTAAATTCGATTCGGTTTCGTCGCATAGATTGCCCGATGTAAGGGAATCCGTGAAATGCTTGCTTGTAGAATCTGGAATCCGGGAAATTTTGCTTTTGGAATCCGGAATCCGGGAAATCTTTGGCTGTTGAAATTTGGAATCCGGGAAATTTGAGTTATGGGATCGAGATTCCTGGGCTTTTTCTGAAATCCCTGTAACGTCGACTGGAATACGGAATCCAAGTTCCAATGACAAAGATTTATAATTATTCTACTTAGTGTCAAGCCACTGCTCGCCTCGAATAGCTATAGCTAACTGCGAGCAGTGGTACATCATATTTTGTATTTTCTCAATTTTTCTTAATAAACTTGAAAACTTGAAACTTGAAACTTAGAATCCAGTACCTGAAATTCAAAATCCACAGCATGAAATCCAGAATCCAAGACTGTCTTGGATTACCTTAAACATGGGACGACTGTAAAGGGAGCAATGCTCTTTCTTGAAATGATTAATGTACGGAAAATAGTCTTTAAAACAGTCTTTATCGAAAGGACGTGTCGGGATGTCAATTATGTCAATCAATTATGTCACAGCTCACTGCACCGAAGTCTTGTGATACCTAGCGTTAAAAATGCCTCAAAAGTGTTGAATCCCTTTGAGGGTAGTATTGAGTTTTATAGAGTCAATTTAAAGAACGGCTACGAAATGTGTTCTTAAAAGTGATGAAGAGTTTCTTGTTGGGACTACGTGAACTTCGCTTGTTGTCTTTAGAGGTTAGAAGATTTATTTCCGATGTTTTTCTATAATACAAAAATGATTAATGATCATATTATACCCGCCTCAATCTGGAATTCAGGATTCAATTTTGTAGGGATCAGGGGGCCTAGTTGTTCGAAGGCCGATTAGCGCTTAATCCAGGGTTAAATTTAACCCGGGTGTCTTTTCCTTTTGTTGAAAAGCATTTTTGCGGATAATTTCTCTGTTATTTTTAAGAGTATATAATCATCAACTTGTTGACAAAAAGAATTAAACTGAATTTACTTTTTAAGTTTTCATTTCCGAATTAAAATTTCGCACTAAACCTGGGTTATCTTAACCCAGCTTTGAACAACCTGGCCTTCCGAAGTTAATAGAGGATATTTACTGACAGTTATGAATACTTTAAATCTTGCAACCTGCTATTCAAGGACTAATTTCGTGAAATTTAGTTTCGTGAACAGGAAAGTTGGAGAATGGAATCTTCTCTCACATCAAAATCAGAGGAGCGTCTTCTCATGTCATCTGTGGCAGATTTTAAGTTAATGTTTTTTAGATTTTTAGCAATTATTGAATTATTTCTATTGTACATTAATATATGATATAGGATATTTAAGGTAGTTTAGTGTTTTCTTCTAGGATGGTGCTGCAGCGCTTCTTGAGGACTCTTTGTCTTTCAACACTGTCTTCTGTACTTCTTTGTACTGTATGTTCATCCTTTTTGAAATAAACTGGTTTGAATAATTTAGTTAACCCAAGATGACTGACCTGCGCATTCACAAAATATCCCACACTATTGTATCCTGGGGTAAACTCATTTAAACTTTCCTAAGTATGGTTGACAATAATGTAGACATTTCATAGTTTTTTTTAAATTCACTCTTAAAAAAGGGAAACATTGAAGGAGGGGGGGTCAAAAAATTGACAAATACCGAAATATTGCGATGAAAAATCGACAAAATAGCGATACCTCATTTTTGATCGGTCACTCGCAATTATTTGATTTTGTGTTTCGTGATGTCTGTTGTATTGACCTGAATTAGACAGGAGAGCGCAAATGAATGATACCGCAAAAACCGTGGAGGATCCTTTTTTACTGAATACGCTCAGCCAAAAGGATGAAAAACTGCATACCGCAGGGCTATAGTGATCATAGTACAATAATACCGCGTTTTTAAATTACTAAAATGCCGCTTGAAGAAAAGCGCAATACTAACCGAAATACCGTAAACCCCAATGCCCCGCTCCACAAATTTGATCAATTCAAGGTTCTTGACAATTCACGAGGAAACACAAGAGTCAAAGAAATCGCTTATAGTCGCATCTTATTAAGAAGGAATCAATGATCATGAAGAATATAGGGTAAAGTGAGGCCCTCTTTTACTTCTGCGAATACATACTTTTTTTTTAGTCTTCGACCGGATTACCCAACCGGTTATTACCATACGTAACCAGTCATATATTTAATCTCCTCCACATGCAACTCCGTTAGTAATATAACGGTTACACTGAAAATAAGACTGAAAAAGAAAAAAGGAAGAGGACTGAGTTGCCTGCCAAATATCGAAGAGTGTAGACTGCGTCCTTCACCCTTGTTGACCATGGCCAGAGACAGGACCCGCGGTTTCCCTGGGGGTTTCCGTCAGACTCAAAGTCCAGCCCTCCAAGACAATTTTTTGCGACTCTAATATTCACTCTTATAGTCACTGTCACTTTCCACTCCCCCCATTCTCCCTCCTGTTCTCCAGGACTAGGCTTTGATAGATTGTGCTCGCAAAAGTAAAACAATGCTACTCGCATTGCTCGTATACTTCTAAAATTATGCCAATAATTAAGACAACAAAACTGTCTGACAACGACGCCATATTGGGTAACCGAGCTTTTTAGCGCAAATGCGCATGCGTTGAGTTCTGCAGAAAGGGTCCGGAGTCCTGGGTCACTTCCTTTGGGACCTACAGGTCTCATGAGTGTGATAATAAACAGGCAAAACAAAATTGATTTTAAACACTGATCTCGGACCCCAACCTTGTCCCCAGGGCTTTTCCCTTAAAAAATGGGCGGGAAAAGCCCTGGGAACGAGGTTGCTCGGACCCAAAAATTTGCCAGTTGTATGAGTAATAATCGGCAATTTTGTGCTACAAAACTTCTAGCCAAAAGTGAAATTTATGCTGTCAGTGCTTTTTTCGGAAAATAGTGGAAAATTATGCTCGAAATGACGAATTATGCTAAAAATTTCCGATGCTAGCGTAATCTTTCAAAGCCTAAATGAGACCTGCGGGAGGAGGTTACTTGCTAATACTGCTGAACTTGGGCTACCTGTGGGGAAACTACCGTGTGGCACAAAATTATTGCGGGCTCTAATTTTTGGAATTTTTGCGATTTTTCCAGTTGAATCCGCAAAAACAAAAAATTACCGCAAAAACTGTTTCCCGCTATAATTTACTCCAGAGTAAATATTCTCTAACTTAAATTTGCTAAACAAAAAAAGTACTAAGGCCCGGTTCAGACACCGAACTTTTCATTAGCCGAACCTAATACATTGAATTAAGTACATGAAAAGTTCGGTGTCTGAATCAATTAGGAACGCCTGTTTCAATTTGGAACGGCTCAGCCGGCCGTTCTTTTTCGCCTAGCCCGGCCGGGAATTTCTCCTTTGGAGCGACTTTGGAACGGCTTTGATTCAGACGCCGAAATTTTCATGTACCGAACCTAATGCATAAATTATTATAACGTATTTTGTAAGCAGTTTGACCGAAATGAGCATTTTTTGCGTTCTGAACTTAGTTCAGGGTCGGCCAGGGGGTGTAGTGGTATACCAGTATACCCGAAAAAAATTCGCCAAAATACCCAAAAATACCCAAAATTCATCCAAATATACCCAAAATTATACCCAGGTATACTTTATACCTGAAATTCAAAGGAAGTGATATACCGAATACCCGTATTTAAGCTGCAATATACCGTATACCCGATTTAAAAAGCCCCTGTATACCGTATACCCAAAAACCCTGGCCGACCCTGTTAGTTGAGCTGCAATTTAGATCGGCGTCTGAATCAATTCAGCCGGTCTCAATAATTTGGGTCGGCCTTAATTCGAATTAGGTTCGGCTCATGAAAAGTTCGGTGTCTGAACCGGGCCTAAGAAACCGTGTCTGTTCAATTACAACTTGCCTCTTTCATTTAGAAACAAAACGGTATACAATGTACGATGAATTTTTAATACTGGATTTACATAGCGAAGGGTAGCAAGTATTGCACATATTTAACAAAACGGAAAATATTATCAATGCTGACCGTACTGGGTACTTTCTTAAAATCACAAAAAATTAATTTCCAGCAAGAACAACAAAATTGGCCGAATCGTAAAAATTAGTTGCCGCAAAACAAAAAAATATCGCCATCGTGCCGCACGCGCGGTAGTCACCAGTTTACCGATTTTTGAGCCCACGTTCATACAGTTGGTGCCCGCGGATTCCCAACAAAGTGGCTTTGCGAAAAACATGGCTGCGAAAGAAATCGCGACGAGCGACTAAATACAGGAATGGCTCCGACCTGTAATTGGAGGATAAAAATAGTTATTAATTAATAAGTTAAAGCTTAACTTTCAGCCACGCGTCACACTGGACAACGATATCACTAACGTCGTTGTGATGTGCGACGTCTGTTTCGTCTTACGCAGTGAAAGAAGCAAGAAGTCGATGTATGAACCTTAATATTTCACTTACATCGGCAGAACCTTTTTCTAGTGTTAAACAGTACCAACAGTGATGGGAAATTGTCACAGCGTTGGCGAACAGCGTTCAGTTCGGACTCACACTCGGAGCTATTCCTGTATTTAAACCGCTGACGGGTCAATGTACAGGAATGGCTCCGATCTGCATAAAGAGAGACTTGTCACATGATGGTGTGTGGTGGGGGGTGGGGGGAGGGGAGGTGGTCGGTTCGTAAAACAAAATTGCTTCAGTCGTATGAGTGAAAAGCATGACGGGCTTTGCTCACCAAAAAAAATTATGCAAATTAGGCTAAGGGTAGATTGAATCTACCCATGGCTTGGGGAGATCACAATTCGCGCCTTCATACGACTGAGGTGTTACTTTGGAATCCTCGGTAATTACTTTTTTCGCACTTGCCGACATCCAAAAACACCCGGCGTGGGAATCACGAGACGTGTAAATAAGACATTTCTTGACATAATAAAAAGGTTTTCCAGATACGGACGCGCATTTGTTGGCTTTACTCGCGTGGAGACACACGTCAACTGTTACTTCTCACGCGAAATAGTATTCAAGGCATGGCTCTACTGTAAAAAAACCCCGCTCCTTATTGATCGCACAACCATAATTATGAAAGGCGATAGCAAGAAAATAACTATCACTCGAATGGGATAATCGAAGATCAAGAACCAAACCTTAACGAGAGCGGGGTTTATATCTGTTACTAAAGAGAAAATGGAAATGAAACATAAACCCTTTGCCGACTCAGAAAATATTACGAGAAGCTAAAGTTTACCACCCGAGAATCATTTTAATGACTGCCTATAATCTCTTCTTACGGGAGGAATGAAATTATTTGCAATTATGTCGATCGAACAGTATACTATCTTCTGTCTATTACTGTTTAGTCGGCAGGAACATTACACAAAACGGCGTCAGCAACGAGGTTCGATGTGATCAATTAAGTACATTTACTTACCTGTGATAAATTAATGTTTACTCAATGAGAATTATTTAATCCCAGAGAAACTACGATTCCCGAAACAGGAGCATTTGGAATTCTTGGACATCAGTAACTACAACCGACTTATAACAGCTTCATTTTAATAGCGACTTGATTCTGAAATAATAAACCGTGAGATCTAACGCAAAGCTCACAGGGCACGGCGAAGGGACAACCAGAGAGTTTGAAGTAATCTGGTGGCCCAATCTTTTCTCCGGCACTAGCCACGGGAAGTTCTATTTTGCTAAAGTAATGCTTTGACTTATTTATTTAACGTACGATAATTGACTCGGTTGTGTTTTACAAACATATTTTTTTTCAACTCAAGCTTCTTAAATAAGCCTGCAGAGAAGGGAAATTTTCGTCGTCGATTTTCATTGACAAAATCATTTGTAAGAACTAATAGACATGTGAGTGTTATAACTTTTCATTTGACGTTTTACAGTATAGATAGCTCTGTAACAAGCGGCAAGATAATTTCATTTTTACATACATATATTAGCATCGTTTGAAATTAACGAATAATACTAATAATAAAAACGTTTTGATGGTGTCATCATAATTTGGGTTAAAACAATTTTGTCACACTGTGTCGCTGAAAGTTTATCTCAGTACCCAAGCAATAATTGTAACTAAAGTAAATTCTATGTGAATTTCTGAAAGAAAACTAAAGCAAAACCGTGTACACTCCATCACCTTCTGCAAATTATAGCCCTGTATCAAAGAAAAATAATTTTAAATCACTCAATAATGATGTTGAAAATAATAGCAATAACAACAATAATAATAATCCGTCATCAGGTAACAATAGCCCATAAATGAACTGACCACCCAAGAGAAACAGAACCAGTTAGTAAAAAAATGAAAATGATAAAAATTAGGTCCTGTCATCAGATAACAACAGTCCACAAATGAACTGACTAGCCAAGAGAAACAGAACCAGTTAGTACAAAATGAAAATGATGAAAATTAGGTTCTGTCATTAGATAACAACAGTCCACAGATGAACTGACTACCCAAGAGAAACAGAGCCAGTTAGTACAAAATGAAAATGATGAAAATTAGGTCCTGTCATCAGATAACAACAGTCCACAAATGAACTGACTACCCAAGAGAAACAGAACCAGTTAGTACAAAATGAAAATGATGAAAATAAGGTTCTGTCATCAGATAACAACAGTCCACAAATGAACTGACTACCCAAGAGAAACAACCAGTTAGTACAAAATGAAAATGATGAAAATTAGGTCCCGTCATCAGATAACAACAGTCCACAAATGAACTGACTACCCAAGAGAAACAGAACCAGTTAGTACAAAATGAAAATGATGAAAATTAGGTCCTGTCATCAGATAACAACAGTCCACAAATGAACTGACTACCCAAGAGAAACAGAACCAGTTAGTACAAAATGAAAACTATGATGAAAATTAGGTTCTGTCATCAGATAACAACAGTCCACAAATGAACTGACTACCCAAGAGAAACAGAACCAGTTAGTACAAAATGAAAATGATGAAAATTAGGTCCTGTCATCAGATAACAACAGTCCACAAATGAACTGACTACCCAAGAGAAACAGAACCAGTTAGTACAAAATGAAAATGATGAAAATTAGGTCCTGTCATCAGATAACAACAGTCCACAAATGAACTGACTACCCAAGAGAAACAGAACCAGTTAGTACAAAATGAAAATGATGAAAATAAGGTTCTGTCATCAGATAACAACAGTCCACAAATGAACTGACTACCCAAGAGAAACAGAACCAGTTAGTACAAAATGAAAATGATGAAAATTAGGTCCCGTCATCAGATAACAACAGCCCACAAATGAACTGACTACCCAAGAGAAACAGAGCCAGTTAGTACAAAATGAAAATGATGAAAATTAGGTCCTGTCATCAGATAACAACAGTCCACAAATGAACTGACTACCCAAGAGAAACAGAACCAGTTAGTACAAAATGAAAATGATGAAAATTAGGTCCTGTCATCAGATAACAACAGTCCACAAATGAACTGACTACCCAAGAGAAACAAAACCAGTTAGTACAAAATAATAATGATAAAAATTAGATTTTGCCATTAGATAACAAAAGCCCATAAATAAACTGACTACCCAAGAGAAACAGAATAATAAAGCTAAATGTTTTCTTTAAATTGAAGTGACCAGAAAACAGGAATACCTCACTGTATTGGGAATAGTTTGACTAAAAACAAACTTACCTCAAGTCTAATATCACTAATATGTAACTTAAGTCCGTTTTAGTCTGACCTCTACCTTAAAGAAAAACAGAATCCGGTGGAATGCTTTTCTGGCGAAGAAGACCAGTGATCAAACGGACATGGAAGCGACGTACACAGTAGCTGGCATGAATTCCACTACGACATAGGCCGATTTGGCGGGTTCAAGTTCCCGCGTTGCCACGTCTTTCGTCAGGAAATCTCCTAAATATTTCATTTTTGGAGAAATCCGTCGGACGGACTCCACATATTTCTTTTTTGAGTGCATGCCAATGCTTTTGGGGGTTGTAACCCTCGACAGACTCGAAATGGGAAACGAAGACTCATACCGTCGACGGTCGCCTTCACTTCAAATGGTTTCGAAATCAAAACCACAGCACTTTTGAACTTTGAAAGTCTAAAGTAGAATATTAATTAATTAGTAAGAATTTAACTCGTTTACACCGCATGATCGCTGCCTGACCCTCAAAAACAAAAAAACTCGTACATGCACGCTGCCGTCCATTCATTTGAGCGGCACTGGAAACAAGCTTTTGCGGCGCTTTGTCACACACCACACGTCATGTCTCAAGAGGGATTTTCTGACTCCGGCACTCGAGTATTTAATATTTCCACATGAAATATGGGTCGCTCCTTCAAAAATTTTATCAAAGTGACAAAGGAAAAATAAAATGCTTTAACGTAATGTCTTTTAAGCCTGGCGTGCCCCGTCCAAATCACCGGCAGTCCGATCTGGATTTGTTTATCGGTTTTACAGGCCAACAGTAAGTCTAAATTTATGTAAATTACTTTCTACGGGTAGATGAAGCGAGCTTTTATTTTTAAGAAGATACATTTCGAATGATCAAAATCTTTTTCATTTTAAACAGAAAGGTCACGCTGCAAAAAACCCTTGCGTGGGATGCTGGCTCCTCGCCTCTTGCCTCGCTCAAATGACGCGTCTCTCGCGGATACTTGGCATCTGGTTTACTTATTATGTTCCGGTCTTAATCAATTTTATGACACCAAGCAAACACCTTTCTTTCGCGTACCAGGGCATCAATTTACGGCGCCTGCTGAGATTTTTTTTCTTGAGCAAAGCTCCTCATGTCAACAACTGAGATGTTTAATCGAACAATGCAGAAAACCTATTAAATCGAATAGTCTGTGTTATACATTAAAATCAGCCTCACTAGCCTCGCATGAGATAAATCGTTTGTGTAACTTTTGGAGTTTAAGAATGAGGTTATTAAAGCAAATTTAACCATGAGCAAAATAATATTCATCAACTCATCAACTTGTGGCCAGTTTTGCACTGAGTCTACTGTTTGCCATATAAATTATTTGTGTATTAGTTGAGTCATGTGACCTTTCTTACTTAATTAACCTCTAGGGACCAAACTAGTTCAATTATAGGTCCTACAGGCTTTCATCAGAGTAAAGAAAATAAAGCGATTTATCATAAACCGGGAAGTCCGAGTGGGTTATTGAGCCGTTTTGGTCTGAAACCGGGTATAGACTTTGCCCACCGGTAAAGGCAGAACCTAATGCATACAAGCCTAAAAAAGCATGTTCAAGTGTCGAACCCCCCTAGAAAATTCTTTCATTCTCCTCACCCCGCATCCCTATCCTATGCACTGAGGCGGGCACCTCAGTGCTTAGGTTGACTTTATCAATCAATCGATAATGTCCACTAAGCTACGTGTGAGAATTTTTAAATTTAGGCTTTATATGTCACGGACGCAAGCACGTTATTTTTAGTTTCGATAAATTGATTCGTTCAAGTTTTGTCAGATGAAAAACAACCAGGCACAAAAACTTTAAAACAGATCATTTAAAAACAACCCCTTTTTACATGTTTTAGTGTATAGATTATAATGTATTTGACACTGTAAAGCGCATTTGGGCGTTTGGAGATATGAACTCAACGCCCAGACCCCACCCCTACCCCCACCCCCCTCCCCCACCACACACCATCATGTGACAAGTCTCTCTTTATGCAGATCGGAGCCATTCCTGTACATTGACCCGTCAGCGGTTTAAATACAGGAATAACTCCGAGTGTTTGAGTCCGAACCAGGGGGGATGAAACTCGTCAATCGCTCCTATAGGGATCGCGCGGCGGATGATCTTGGCCATCGTGACGTCACGAGAAATTTATCCCGGGAACTTTGAATGGATTCAGCGAGCGAAATTGTTTCGTGGTTTCAAGAGGTAAAAGTCGAGACGTTGCGATGAAACGACCGAAGGTATGTGTTTATCTATTAATGCTATATAGTAAAATTGCAATATATTCTAGGAAAGAGCATTTCCATCGTAAAAATCAAGAACTTCCGAGATCGACCAGATGGTACAACTCATACCGGCGCGTCTTTAGAGACGCATAACTAAAGAGCCCAGCAGAATTTAGTCTCGAGAAAAACAAATGACGTTAATATGGTATGGGTCTCTCAATTAGTGATAGAAGTGAGTCATCTAATAAGTTAGCAAAAATGATCAGTGGGATAAAAGTCGAAAACCTCAGGGATGTTTACAAAAATTGCGAAAATGGCGTGGACAGGTCACGAAACATAGCGTCATGATGTTAATACTACACTATCAAATTGTGTAAACAATTCATTAAAACTAAACAAATGTAAGAAGCAAGTGGTTTTTTTTATAGAATATGGGCTATAATCTTCAAGGGTTTTGAAAGGATTTCCTGTTTGAGTCAAACGTATCAAAATGATAATAAAGTCGTATTGAATCAAATCGTCGGGCGATAACCAAGGATATTATTATAGCTTATTGTATTGCAACTTTTCACTATAAATTACGATCATTTTGTCGAAACATTCATTGCTCATGATGGAGATAAGTTCACATTGCCTTTCTCTTTGCTTCTTCGCCCCACAAACAAGGGAAAACATGGTTTTTATCCTGTACATAGTCAAACAGAATCTATCACTGGAGTAAAGTGCCGTGAGCTAAACTTTTTGATCAACATCAACATTTTTAGGGCTTTATGCAGAGAGTCCAGGAGGAGAATCCGCAGAAAGGATCGGTATGTAGCTTTGCCTTAATCTCTTTACAGAGTTAATAGAAAAAAAACTAGAAAAAGCCAAGAAAACGGACACTGGTAAGCGTTTCAATACCCTGCGAGCAGAGGCTACATTTTCGCGGTATGAGCTGGCGTGCGAAAAGTAGCCTCTGCCGACAACCGTTCAAATCCGTCCAGAAATCTGGACGAATAAATTAAAAAAAAACGGGTTTTTTCTTGTTCTTGACCGGTTTAGAGCATTGCGTGAGTCTTGCGTCAGCGAATGAACGCTGACCATTACTGCGCCTTCATGCATTCCTTCGCGCCAAATTCTCGCATACGAACGCGGATCAACGTAGCTCGAACGTAGCAACAGGAAAAGTTCAAAACAACTTCAAACATCCCTGTTTATGTGTTTAAAAGAGCGTCGTCAACAACTTGAATAAGCTCTGTATTTTAAAGCTGTCGGAATACCAAAACAAGCTGCTGCCGGTGCTTCTTACGGGACCGTGTAAAGATCGTTAATTTATCATTATGGTAGTTCTTGTTTGCCAGGAAAAGAAAATGGATACTGCGGTGATTTTTGTTGTGTCGCCTCTCAATGCAAGGCTAAATGCACTGTTTTAAGACACAAATGGGAACCGGAATGTTCAAAAGAATCATCGATCAGTTTTCTTTTGGTGGAAAAAGTAGAAAAAAAGCTTTTGGCTGAACACTGATTCGCCCTCAAGGACTTCAACCTGGTTGGTTTCTTCACGGTGGAAAGCTTCTCCTGTTCTGAAAGAAACCAAGGCGGCAAAGTTTTTAAAGAATTTTCAGGTACAACTTGCACATCAATGGTCAAGGAAGTTCCGTTTTTAAATGGAAATTTAAGTATTTATAGTTGTTTCATAGATGTTTTATACGACTTGAGACGGATTTTGGCGTTGACATTTGATGTCTTCGGCAGCTTTTACTTGCGTGAAATGATCCACAATCCAGTTAGTATTATGCGAATTGCTTTTAAGGATAAAATTATGGGTTGTCGAATAAAATTTTTCGATAAATAATTTTTTTGACTACTGTTTTGTCTATGTTCATTCATAACATTAGTTTAAAACACAATCGTGAGACTACAGCATCCAATTTATTTCAAACATCACTTCTGCGTAGCGTTGTCGGCGAATTTCATTTTTCACTTTGAGCACAACTATAAATAGGTAATATTAAAGCCGGAAAAATGTGCTTCTCGCAAAATAGACAGAACTTACTACAGTTGATAGCATAAAAATACTTTCCTAAAAAAGACGATCCGTGGAAATTTTGCGGCTAAAATAGTTAAAACCAGAAGGGGCGAAGCAGAAAAACAAAACAGAAGCTCGAGGAGAGTAGTTCGCAGGTAGTTTTCCCGCGAAACTCACGCAGATTTGACGAACCAGTTGCTTGCGAATCGCGTGACGAATTTTGCGCATGCACGATAGAAAATTGAACGGTTGTCGGCAGAGGCTACTTTTCGCACGCCAGCTCATACCGCCAAAATGTAGCCTCTGCTCGCAGGGTAGCGTTTCAATGGTGTAACATTGAAAATGTGTTTCCTCGGGCGTCCGCATCTTAAAAAATGAGGTGGGGAAAAAACTTCTAAGGATATAAAAAATTGCTGGATTTTCATGCGATGTATATCATCATCCTTCTCACACTTTTACAATATAAAAAGAGACTTCTTTAAAGATACATTTTTTTCGGTTTTCCTTTTTGTGTAGTTCAATAAAGACACCAAAGTTCAAGAACGACCATATAGTACACGAGTTCAGAAAATGACACGAGTATCAATGTATGTTTATTAGGTAATGTCAAGGCAGGGG
>CALNXK010000554.1:105000-121267 GCA_942486035.1 Porites lobata | reverse complement strand
GCGTTGTATGAGAATTATCCTATTTCCTCATAATTGAAGGAAACGTACTTTAAAAGTTTTCCTTTTAAGCTTGCATTTTTGCCTCTTAGGATGCGAAGAACCCGAGAAGAACATTACCCTTCTATTCTAATTAATTATTCACACAGCAAGAAAATTATAAGATGTTGTATGAAATATTCTTTGCTCACTAAATTAGCAAAATGTGCATTGAATATCGCTTTGAAGCTTACCTTTAGCGTCTTCTTGTTATTTGTTGCGTTCTGACTGCATTTCAGACCTCCTAGGCACTCTTAAATACCATTTTTGAGCGATGACATCTGGGTGAAAAACTGTCGCTGGGTTGTGACTAGAATGGATACTCCAAAGTCAAATTGTCATCTTCACTCAAATTTTTTTGTTTTCAAAAGGAGGTCTGAAATGCATTCAGAATACAAAGAAAAACAAGAAGACGCTAAAAGTGGCTTCAAAGCGATATTCAATGGACGTTTTGCTAATTTAGTGAGCAAAGAATATTCCTCCAGACAACATCTTACAATTTTCTTGCCTTATGAATAATTAATTAGCTTAGATGGGTAGTGTTGTTTTCGGGGTTCTTGGCATCCCAAGAGGCCTGAAAAGCAGTCAACACACAAATAAACATAACAAAATACTAAAAGGAAAAAAATTAATGTATGTTTCGCTCAATCATGGAGAAATAGGATAATTCTCATACAACGTGTTCTAACTGATGTCGTATGAATAATTAATTAGCTAATGGATGATGTTGCTCAGGGCTCTCATAGTGAGCTTGGGCTACCTGTGTTTGTATGAGAAATATATTACTCCCGGGATATTGCTGAGATCTGCGAACGTTAAATAACGCTAAACCTTACTTTTTCTTAAATGAAATGAATAAAAAAGACTTACCTGCAATGTATTCCACTGCGTTTTCGTGTCTGTTTGTCGTTTTACTGGTTTTTTTGGCTATATTGCTTAACCACTTCGTTCTTTGAAAGGAGTAAAAGTGGTTAAGCAATATAGCCAAAAAACCAGTAAGACGACAAACAGACACCAAAACACAGTGGAATACATTGCAGGTAAGTCTTTTTTATTCATTTCATTTAAGAAAAAGTAAGGTTTAGCGTTATTTTAGCGTTCGCAGATCTCAGTAATATATTTCTCAGACAAAATCTCTTATTTTCAGCGGTCGCCTGTAACGCGACACCGGCGCGTCACCTATGTTATGTAAATTACTTTACATCCATCCCTTGTAACGTGAGTTTGGGTCGCCAGTGCAAGAACCGTCTAGGTCTTTGTTCTCACTGCGCGTTACGAAAAAAGCTCAAGGGGTTTAAGGCCTGGGTAAAAGGTGTGTTCGGGCCACATAATTGATCAGCAATATCTCTTGCAAGGAGACCTAGAACAAAACGAAATTTGTTCCAAAAGCAAATCTTGAGGTCTTCCTGTGCCTGAACGTTTAATTATGGTCACGTGACATGTCACTTGAAAATAAAGTAAAATGAAGGAAATTGGCGAATAAAGGGAATAAAGGGAACAGAAAAAAAACCCCTTCAACTCAGGAGAAAAAACTGTACAAAGAAACTCAAACGACTCTCTTCCCAGAACACTGGGCCACGCTGCTACCGGGCACTCGAAGCCGCATAATTACTAGGCTTACAACATTATTTTTATCTTCCTTCTCTACCCTACACGCTGTTTGAAGCTTCTGGAGCTTTATTTATCACCAATTCAATGAGCTCAAACGAGTATTTCCAGGCCATTTTGCATAATTTCGCTCTCGGGCTTAACGACCGATCAATATACGGAGCTGGGGTGTCAAGGCCTCAAACCCAAAAACTCAGACCCCCCACCCCCTCCAAAAAAATCTGGAAAAACTCAGACCCCCCAAAAAAAAAAAAATCTGGAAAACTCAGACCCCCCCAAGAAAAAAACTTGGAAAACTCAGCTCCCCCAAAAAAAAAAAAAAATCAGGAAAACTCAGACCCCCCCGAAAGAACAAAAAAACCTCACTTAAAAAGTGAATTTGGGTTCTTTGACTTTTGTGACTGACTTAGTCAAATGTAGGCGAACTCATAAGAAGATTAGGACTCAATTCTTCACAGTGCAAGAACCTAGTTAAGGTGACTCGATACAGTTTTTCAGGGTCAATACCACCCAAGTTTTGAGTTTTGTTTTCGGCAACAGCCGTTCTATTCGACTGAATTAAATTCAACGTCTGAAACCAAGCCGATCTAGTGTCGGGCTGCAGTCGAGCTACAGTCGAGCAAGCTTAGCACGACGTTTGAAACATGCCCAAGAAACTCGTGAGGTCGACATGTAGCAAGTCTATCAATCGACCAAAGATTGTGTTTTTGGAGACGAAATTCAGCGTGCCTTGACGCCTGCTTCTTTTCACAGCAGTTTTACTAACCTTGCCATAAAGGCTGAAATCACTTGCTGAAATCACTTGCCTTGGCGACCCAAAATATCTTGCAAGACTTGACAAACTTATCAACAGTACCGAAACCGCTAAGCATGCGCAGTCGTTGAGAATGGAACACGAGGGCTTGGGCTCTCCAAAAGAGCCAGGAAGAAAAAGCGCAAGCTCAACTGAAGAGGTGAGGACGATTGTGTATATATCTAGCGTTGTTTACCGACCCTGAGTAAAGGTAAAAAAAGTAAATATTTGTAAATTAAAAACTTCACTTCGTAGGAGCTTTGTTTACAGTTAATAAACATTTCGGGAATTTTGTCAAGTGCATTTTACGATTTTGTGGCAAATTCAGCATGAAATAATTTTCTACGTACCAGCGAACACCGACAAGCCAAAGTTCGTCGCTTTCTTGGTATTTGTTTGTACGACTTCCTTCATTTATCGCACAAGTTTCGTCTTCCGAAAATTTCCCGAAACGAGACGCCATCTTGGCTACGGTCACAAAACAGTGGATAGCCAAGGATATTCCGAGTTACGGGAGCCAATTAAAACGCGCGAAAATTGCTATTCACTGATTTGGTAAATACTAATGGTGGTATTCTGCATACTGAGACGCAAAACGTCAGGTATATATCTAGCGCTATGAACCGACCCTGAGGGGGATAGTTGTTTTAGTATTTACCAAATCAGTTGGATAAAAAATCAAAAAGCAACTTTTGTAAATAAAAGACGTCACTTAGGTAGAGTTTGTTTACATTTCAATTGACTGTGTTTCATGAATCATTTTTTTATGATTTTGTTGCAAATACATTAAGAAAATTTCTTTGTACCGGCCAGTACTGACACCGACAAGCCAAATTTTGTCTCCTTTTGGTATTTGCTAGTGCAGCTGCTTCATTTACCGCTAAAATTTTATCTTTAGAAACTGTCGCGAAACGAGAAGCCATTTCGAATCCCGTCCGAAACAGTGAATATCCAAGGATATTCCGAGTTACGGGAGCTAATCAGAACGCGCGAAAATTGCTGTCCACTGATTTAGCGAATACTTAAAACTACTAGCCTACAAATTGAACTAGTCTATTTATTTTCGACGTACTCTAGTTGGGAAATGTGTATTTATTTCTTCATTGATGTTTCCTTGGTGTTGTAGATTTGCAAGGACTCTCGATATTTCCATCGTGGTATTGCCTTTGATTGTAGAAGATTGCTTGAAACTGCAGCATCATTGCCCAGACATCATCAGACATTTTCAAGTAAGATTTACAAACTACAACGATAAACTACAATCTTTTTCCAATTTAAGTTTAGTCTGACTATTCTATGTATCATAACTGAATGCACGTTCCCACGCATTGTGATTGGTTTACTTCTTTCGCTTCTGCTTCCGAATCCGATAATCTGGTTTTCACTAGATCATAAGCGGAACGCAAGCAACAGTCGTAAGCGGAATTAAGGAACACTGTTTTCACTCGATCATAAGCTCTACGCTTCTGATTACGACTTCGACTCCAAAGCTAATGAAAACCAGCCTTTATAAAATTCTGAATCAATCTTAGCAATAAATAAATAAAATATACAGAAAAATAGGATTTATTTAATAGGTTTTATTCACTCCTCTGTTTTCGGACTGCAGCAACAATGGCGTCGTAGCCAGCAGATGAATCTGGTCAGTCTTTGTTTCTGCAAAGATAAAGTATATAACCAAAGGAGATTGTTAAGTACGAAAATACGCAGTTAAAACGCTATCTTCAAGAACGACGAAGAGCTACGCCACACTGATTAGCAGTGCTTTTTTGCTCCGAGAAAACAGCGTTTTACTCGCATTTACCACAACCTGCCATGTTTAGTCATGGAGTCTTGTCTTGCAGCTGAGCCACTGGCCATAACATGACATGGAGGTTAGTAACAGACTGGACTTGAGCACAAATAACAAAATGTCGCCTCTACCGAGAACAAAACCCCATTTACACGAGAAAAACTTGTTTTTATATCTGAATATCACTTTAAAAACGATATTTGCTTTGTAATGCTTGTAGAGATAACACGCATCTGTTAAACAAACTTGTCCCCACCCCCACTAGTTGATTAGTAAACTGCTGGCAATTATACACAGTCGAGAGACCAAGTATCATTACCATACTCCCAGGATTTTCATAAGTTGATCTCCTGAAACCATTTTAGGCCAATTCAATTTTGCAGAGTATCTGTAATTTTTGAGCCAACTCACCAAAGTCTTTGGTTTTTTCTCTCCAGCTCGTCTCCTTTCCTCTTTAAGAGTTGAAACTTCCTTTTCCCCATCGCAGGAGTCTACAGATTGACGGTTGTTCGCAAGGGAGAGCCGATCAGGCTCGGAAGAATTCAAAGCACTGGTCGGCTGGCAATGTCCAACTTTTGGTTCGTCATTTCCTCTCGTGTTTCTCTTTAGTTTTCAGAGGCAAAGATTCAAACGCCTTGTTGCAAGAGGTGATGTTGTTGAGCTTGGTGGCATTTGAACGCCTTTTCTTAGGCACCCGAGATGCATGGCCGGCTCCTTTTACAGCCACTAATGTGCGTATTGTGGTTGGTGCATTTACCCACTCTGGTGCACAAATGGCGAGCTGCTGTAGGTGGTTGCCCGGTGTTGTATGCACTTCACTGTAGAGAGCTGATGATTGAGCAACCTCAGGAACTTCAGGGATAAACCAACTGCTGTTGTTATTAATAAGCGGCGACAGGAACTCGATTAGGTTTTGGTCGTGGGAGGGAGCAAGTATTATCACGAGAACTGTTTTGGGACAGACGATGGTACTTGGGACTAGTTCGATGACACTCTGCGCTATCAGACTTGTTCGGAAATCCGTTTTCTTCACCATGTTTACAGCAACAGTTATTCTGTCGGTGCCGTCTAAAACAGTTCTGGCTCTTTCTGAATTAGGTGGTTTTGGTGACACCTGGACTCCCTGTGTTACGTTATAACTGTGAGGCAGCACTGCAACCGTCGTTCCTTCCATTGGTCGATCATTAGTGTCGAGTTCTCTGATGTTCGCTCCTCCAGACGATGGTCCAGGCCACTGGAAGTACTTAAGCAGTTCAAAGTATCCCCAGTAATAATATCTAAGGTGTTGATACATCCACTCGCCCACGCTGTAGCCTAAATCGAGTTCCTGGTTTGCTCGGTCAAGTTCTTGTTCCTTTTGCTGAAGTTCCTGGGTGCTCTGATCAAGCTTCTCTAACAGTGAAGTGCACTGGGCTTTCAGCTTGAGATTTCTTTTCTTCTCACCACTTAGTTCTCTAACGGCGTTCCTATGCCTCCACTTGATGTCATATTGAGATTCCTTGAGCCGCGCTAACTCTTTCTTCAATTCATTTTCTGTTAAATTTTTCGTTGTTTCGAGATCCTTGAGGTTCTTTTGAGATTTTTCCAACTCCTCTCTCTGGATATCATTATCCTCTTCCAGCCACTGTCGCTCTGATTGCAGGTTGTTAATCACTGCTGCGTGCTTCGCAATGGTAGCTGCTTGTTGGTTTACAATTGCTACTAGTTGTTCATAACTGTAGACAAACATCTGTGCCATCCTAAAAAACTTTTTCTAAGAAAAAAAATCACTTCACCACTCTATATAATCTTCCGTTAAATTTCGATCACGTTTTTCTTCTTCGAAAAGTGAGCTTTTAAAATTTAGTGATGTCATAAACAATTACCCTCACTTGTTAAATTCTTTTGCGCGCGCATTGTCTTTTCTAGAGCTGCGATACTAATGGTCAGCACCAAAGCTCTTGTGGTTTTGGCCTTGTGACGAGTGGTCAAGTAGCTTGGTCAGTATTGTTTAATCTCTTTTCAATATTCTCGTTTGTTCTTCACATTAGCTTGCCAGCAATTTTCATCTCGAGCGAGTGGCCGACACGAGAGATAATGGGCGAGGAAGTGACAAATCCAGAAACAGTCCACGTTCGATATATTAAAATTCTAACATGACTCTGAGGTTTTAAGGTCAAAACTGCAAATTTTTCACAACTCCATTGTCTCGCAATCCCCAGAGGAGACTAGAATACAAAAAAAATCAAACCAAATATAGAAAAATAGATCGTAGTCATGTTAGAATGTTGATATACCAAAAGTGGGCTCTTCTCGTGTACTCGCGCGTTACTGTACGCGATATATGTTTCGTGGCCAAACGTTTCTTTGTCAGAACGTATTAGCTGAAATTTATACGAAGAATAGTAATTCCAAAAATGCATCAAAGTTATTATTCTCAATTATTTCTCATATGCAATTTCTAAATTACAAAAAATGTGTAGACCATGTTATCACTGACAGTCCCTGGTATCACTCTGAGTGATGTTTTAAATACAGCAAATAAAGACATCTCACCCGACGTCAACTGGTCGCTTATTAGACAGTAATGGGAAAAAAACAGTGAGCGCAAAAAGTGGTCCCGCTCACTTGCGAGAAGTGATCGTTTACGAGAGGTTCTATTAAATTCTTGAGTTTCAAGAGGAAAATTTTGGAGTTTCGGACAGAAGGTTCCTTATGAAAACTTTATTGAAAACTTTGTCGTAGTACACAGTTAAGAAGACGAAAATCGACTGGCAGAGATTCGAGATGTTGTGCCAAAGAGAAAATGAGTCATTCGTTTGACAAATATGATAACAAACATACCTACACCCGATCATCTTGACGAGCTTCTTTGCCATTTGCAGAGTTTTTTGAAAGACCAAAAAAAGAAATATAGAGGCGACTTCGAGCCAAACACAGAGACTCCAGCGTCACATTCGCGAATAAATACTTACAGTGCTCTAAGTTTTGACGGAATAAACTTAAAAATATGTTTGTAAACCCTGAGGACTGGGATGTTCAATTTGCCTTTCCAAATCTTTTACCTAGCTTTACGTTACCTTACCGAGGAAGAAAATTCTAGTCAGTGTTTGAAAATTTTGACGCAGATCACAATTGAAGACAAGAATGAACTGGCAGAAATTCGAGGGTTTCGCCCAAAAAAAATTACGAGCAAATCCTTCGACAATGACAACAAACTTACCTTGAAAAGCTTCTTTGCCTTTTGTAGTGTTTTTTTTTTGCAAGGACCAACGGAGGAAAGATGGAGACGACTTATGTCCAGTTTCCAAAATACTCCAGAGCTAAAACTTAATACAGCGCTCTTAGTTTTGACCGAACAACGTTTTTCAACATGGCGAATTTGTTTTCACTTTCTCGGAAACCTTTTGGTATGTGCTATTGTTTTCGTGAGCCAATAAAAACTTTCTTTTTTGACGCCTGTCAAAAGACTGTCAAATCGCGAGTCCTGCACTTCTTTCCGGTCCCCCAAACAGGAAGAAGGCATATAATAAACATCTTATTGGCCTCGTTTTTTCGGTCCGTACCGTAAATTACGGATCCTCGTTTTTTATTTATGGCCCAAGCGCGAAGCACACGGGCCATAAATAGATGGAAAAAAACTGGGATCCGTAATTTACAGTTCAGACCGGAAACTCGGCTAATTAAGAGGTATTTCTCAGTTATTAGTCTGGTTTTATGTATTCGGGAGAGCTCTCTGTAATTGGGGGATATCGTAAAAAGGAGACGCTAGAGAGACACGCGAGAGAAAGAAGCACAACATGTCGGCTCTACCGAGAACAACGCCTTCTTTTCCTTTCCTCGGCCCCTTGCGGCTTTGTAGTGCGCGGCTCGTTTCGCTCGCCCAAATAGGAGAGCTTGCTCGCAGGCTAGAGTTTATGCCAAGAGAGTATCCTGCTGGTTCTGGCAGAACTGTAACAGGATTAGCTCAGTTGGTACAGCGCTTGACTGCAGAGCACGAGGCCGTGGGTTCAATCCCCTGAGTCGGACCAATATTCAAGGTCTTAAAATAGCTGATAGTGGAAAGTTACCCAGTTTAATATCTCTTTTCACTTTTAAGACGGCAACCGGTCAATGACAATTGTGTGGGTAGTTGTTTGGGTAATTGAATAGATTTTAAGTATTGTTCGTTTCTATTTATTAGCCAATAAAGTTTGTAGATGTTGCTGTTATGGGAACTACCACTTTTAAACGTAAATTCCGTACACAAGGAATAAACGATATTAAAAAAGAATCCGATACTTTTGATCCATTTGAATGATGTAAACTAGAAAAAGCTAAAAGTTACGGAGTGCGGGCGACTACGATCGAAGGTCAAAACGCTTTTGCTCCAACGCTGTGCTTTGATTAAGTTTCACGTGAGAGGTGGTCAAAACGCACGTGATCAGATTACGAGTGATAGAAGGTCTAAACGCGCGTGATCACATTGCATTATGTGCATTCCATTCATTCTTAGCGTCTTAGTGGAAGTCCAAACGAATGCTGCATACATATATGCGACGCATGCGTAACAACAACCTGGAGATTAGGTTTGCTGGCGACAACAGGAGCCCTTAATGAGCTGAGGAAGAGGAAGGAAGAGGAAGATAAACAATAGAAATATGGTGATAGTGGAAGGAAAACGATTTGCGCAGCGAGAGTCACTGATTGAACTGGAAATGGAACAAATTGTTGTCTGCAAGGGGCAACGAAAGCGGCATTGCAATTCCGCTGCGGCTTAGCTTTCTCAAGTCACAGGTGACATCATATTGACCAAATAAGGACATGACATACCAGAAGGCGTTGTGGGATCATGGGCTCCTGATGCACATACAGTCGAACCTCTCCACAATGGGGACACGAAAAGTGGCCGTTGTTGTGGTGAGGTAGGAGTGTAATATGAGAAATTTTTGTTAGGGGCGTAAAACATTAAATTTTATATCGTGACAAAATTCATGTTTACTGTATCCCATAATGGTCATCCAATCGTAAATAATATAAAGAGATGAAATAAAAAAGGCTTATTAATAGTTTTTTAATCAGATTGCTAACATGAAAAAACGAGCAAGGCTCGCAACATTCGCTAGACATGTTGTAGACAAGTTATGCTTACTTAAGCAGAATAAATGGAACACAATCGAAAAACGATTGCCGCGATTAATCATCAACGCGCCATACGAATCAAATTTCGCGACTATTACTGACTTTTCCTTCAGTGGCTTTTTTTCCATAAGTGCACCATCTAACGGGTAAACATCTTAGCACGGTTTTGGAAGCCATCTTGACGAGTGGACAACCGCGCGAGAAATTACAGTGTTTGTATGAGAATCTAATGTCGAATAATTTCTGCAAAAAGGCTGTTCTGAAAAAAATATGAACTCTAAACTAAAGCCACAAAGCAAAAGATTGTACTAAAAAATTGGGGGAACGTACCCACTCAGGGTTCTATCTAGAGTACTGTAAAAACCCGCATATAAGAACCTAAAATTTAAGAACCTGTTAGGCTAAAATTTTCATTTTAAATCCCCTTTTCATAAGAACCTATTAAGCCTAAAATTTTCAACAGGTTCTTATTTTACAAAAATGAAGGCAGAGAAGAAAATTAAGCAGGATCAAGTCTGATCTAGGTTTCAGTCAACAAGATTCAAAATGTAACACAGCATTTTATGGATACTGCAGCATGAAAGACATGCATGCTAGTACTTTGGAAAGATAAAATTACTGCATGGTTATCATCTAAACTGTATTCTAGATAATTATTTAATACACCAGCATATTCTACATCAGATATGCCCTGTAGTAGTTATCGGTGCTAATCGCTGGTACCCCTATCAAATTAAAAGTTCTATAAACTTATCCACACGCGACGAGGTCAGTGCACATGAAGTAAGTATTCCCTCTCTAAGGATGGATGCGAAGGAAAAAGGAGTATTGTAACATTGTCAGAACGTGATCAAGACAAAAAATTAAAATAAAATACCACTGTGACATTTCTCAAAATTGTGTCTCAAAATGCACTAGATTGCATCTCAGCGCAAATTCGTTTCAAAACATTTCGGGGGGGGGGAATGCTTTCCCCCCCCCCCCCCCCCGCTAGAACACTCCTGCCCTTTGGCCACTCGGAATTTCTCCCCCAAACGATAAATCTTAGATAGAACCCTGTCAATGGTACTTGTGCTTAAATTTCTCCAGCGGCTTGCCTTAGATTTTCCATATATTGGTCTGTAATTTTTCCCGGGACTTCCTTACACACAAATGAAAAGAAAATTTTAAAAAGTGGTTGTAGGTCTTCTAGCACCTGTAGCGCGCTCAATTTCTTTTAGTAGAATTCTTAGGAGTGAAGCTTTAGTATACAGTTCCTTTTTTTTTCAGAACAGCCGTTTTACGGAAATTATTCGACATTAGATTCCCATACAAACACTGTACTTTCTCACGCGTTTGCCTACTAGTCAAGATGGCTTTCAAAACCGTGACAAGGCCTATAACAAACTTGTCTAATCATAATGCACCTTGTTTACCCCTAAAAAGTTTGCATAACCATTGTTTCTAATTTCTCCTGGGTATAACGGTAGTCCTAAGAGAAATAGAAGACTATGGTAATGCAAAATTTTGAGGGGTTAACAAGGTGCATTATGGTCTATGTGATAATGATGAATTCCGAAGAACTGATTCTCAAGAGCAAACAAGGCTAAGAGGTGAATAAATTGTAGTATGTATTTGATTAATGAAAGTATCATTATTTTCACTTATTCACAGCATGATTTATTATTAATTAATTCTCTATATTATAAGTTATTTTACAAACTATTTACATTTCGTTTACGATGTTTTCAACCTTTCAATAAATAACTTACCATTAGGGAAACCTATCCTGTCCAAACAACTCGTCCTAATTGATTTTGAAATAACTTAATTTGATACAAACTACTATTTTTTCCGATCCCGGCGTTTGAATGTTATTCTCTCCCTCATGATAAGTTAATTATCGATAGGTCAAAGACAAGCGATAGCGCTCTCAAATACATCTTCGTTCATGGGCTAACCATCTTTGAATTTCTGGCCCTTGTTTCAAATCGGCCGCTTCATAGTATAAGAACTGGAACTGCGACATCATTTCTGGCCAGTTAACGTTAACTTATTTTACGCAGAAGTTCCCTTTAAGGTCACCCCTTTTTTTTGAAATACATCATAAGTAAATCTTTAAGATTGAATGTTTTAAACTTCAACCAATACCACGTGACTATCCCATCACTTACTTAGGTTGTATTTAACGTTTGAAACTGAGAAATTGCCATATTTGGCGACTGCTAGTGTAGATATTAGAGTTGAGGATCTATTAAATACTTAAAACTAATTACAAAGCAAGTCTTTAAAGGACGGAAATAAAAAAAAACAGGCCATAAACCTGTAGAAAAGGTTTGCCCTTATTTAGATCGCTGAAATTGCCACATGAGAGGTACACACCACTGGCACCTAGTATTTGAATGAATCCTACATTTGTAGAAAATGTTTCTGGTAAAAAACAGTTTTATTCAAATTTTTATCATTCAATTCGCCTTTCCTTTCTTAATAATTTGTTCTCCCATTGCATTAAATCTTGTCCAAGATGACCTTCTCCACACTTTAGCCTGGTTTTCATATGGTGGGAAAATCCCAGAAGATGAGGGATTTTACTATTTCCCAACCGTGAAGTGACAGTTTGTTTAAATTGCACTGCATTATTTTTTGTATGTGTAGGAAATATCTATCAAAAATTTTAAAAAAGGCCAAACAAAAAAAAGAAAAACAGAAAGCTATTGAACAATTTTTTTTTAATTCAACTATTTTTGTTTTTATTTATTTTTGTGTTTCTGTATTTGTCTTTTTTTTGGTATTCTGAATCATCTTGGTAAGAGATCAACAAATTTATAGAAAAAATAACATTTACTTAATAGGTTTTATTCACTCCTCTGTTTTCGGTTTGTAGCAACAATGGCGTCGTAGCCAGGAGATAAATCTGGTCAGTCTTTGTTTCTGCAAAGATAAAGTATATAACAAAAGGAGATTGTTAAGTACGAAAACACACAGTTAAAACGCTATCTTCGAGAACGACGAAGAGCTACGCCACACTGATTAGGAGTGCATTTTTGCTCCGAGAAAACAGCGTTTTACTCGCATTTACCACAACCTGCCATGTTTAGTCATGGAGTCTTTGTCTTGCAGCTGAGCCACTGGCCATAACATGACATGGAGGTTAGTAAGACACTGGACTTGAGCACAATAACAATATGTAGCCTCTACCGAGAACAAAACCTCATTTACACGAGAAAAACTTGTTTTTATATCTGAATATCACTTTAAAAACGATATTTGCTTTGTAATGCTTGTAGAGATAACACGCATCTGTTAAACAAACTTGTCCCCACCCCCACTAGTTGATTAGTAAACTGCTGGCAATTATACACAGTCGAGAGACCAAGTATCATTACCATACTCCCAGGATTTTCATAAGTTGATCTCCTGAAACCATTTTAGGCCAATTCAATTTTGCAGAGTATCTGTAATTTTTGAGCCAACTCACCAAAGTCTTTGGTTTTTTCTCTCCAGCTCGTCTCCTTTCCTCTTTAAGAGTTGAAACTTCCTTTTCCCCATCGCAGGAGTCTACAGATTGACGGTTGTTCGCAAGGGAGAGCCGATCAGGCTCGGAAGAATTCGAAGCACTGGTCGGCTGGCAATGTCCAACTTTTGGTTCGTCATTTCCTCTCTCGTGTTTCTCTTTAGTTTTCAGAGGCAAAGATTCAAACGCCTTGTTGCAAGAGGTGATGTTGTTGAGCTTGGTGGCATTTGAACGCCTTTTCTTAGGCACCCGAGATGCATGGCCGGCTCCTTTTACAGCCACTAATGTGCGTATTGTGGTTGGTGCATTTACCCACTCTGGTGCACAAATGGCGAGCTGCTGTAGGTGGTTGCCCGGTGTTGTATGCACTTCACTGTAGAGAGCTGATGATTGAGCAACCTCAGGAACTTCAGGGATAAACCAGCTGCTGTTGTTATTAATAAGCGGCGACAGGAACTCGATTAGGTTTTGGTCTTGGGAGGGAGCAAGTCTTATCACGAGAACTGTTTTGGGACAGACGATGGTACTTGGGACTAGTTCGATGACACTATGAGCTATCAGACTTGTTCGGAAATCCGTTTTCTTCACCATGTTTACAGCAACAGTTATTCTGTCGGTGCCGTCTAAAACAGTTCTGGCTCTTTCTGAATTAGGTGGTTTTGGTGACACCTGGACTCCCTGTGTTACGTTATAACTGTGAGGCAGCACTGCAACCGTCGTTCCTTCCATTGGTCGATCATTAGTGTCGAGTTCTCTGATGTTCGCTCCTCCAGACGATGGTCCAGGCCACTGGAAGTACTTAAGCAGTTCAAAGTACCCCCAGTAATAATATCTAAGGTGTTGATACATCCACTCGCCCACGCTGTAGCCTAAATCGAGTTCCTGGTTTGCTCGGTCAAGTTCTTGTTCCTTTTGCTGAAGTTCCTGGGTGCTCTGATCAAGCTTCTCTAACAGTGAAGTGCACTGGGCTTTCAGCTTGAGATTTCTTTTCTTCTCACCACTTAGTTCTCTAACGGCGTTCCTATGCCTCCACTTGATGTCATATTGAGATTCCTTGAGCCGCGCTAACTCTTTCTTCAATGTATTTTTTGTTAAATTCCTGGATGTTTCGAGATCCTTGAGGTTCTTTTGAGATTTTTCCAACTCCTCTCTCTGGATATCATTATCGTCTTCCAGCCACTGTCGCTCTGATTGCAGGTTGTTAATCATTGCAGCGTGTTGCGCAATGGTAGCTGCTTGTTGGTTTACAATTGCTACTAGTTGTTCATAACTGTAGACATACGTCTGTGCCATCCTAAAAACTCTTTTCTAAGAAAAAAAATCACTTCACTGCTCTATATAATCTTCCGTTAAATTTCAATCACGTTTTTCTTCTTTCAAAAGTGAGTTTTTAAAATTTAGTGATGTCATAAACAACTAATTACCTCACTTGTTAAATTCTTTTGCGCGTGCATTGTCTTTTCTAGAGCTGCGATACTAATGGTCAGCACCAAAGTTCTTGTGGTTTTGGCCTTGTGGTGAGTGGTCGATTAGCTGTGTCAGTATTGTTTAATCTCTTTTCAATATTCTCGTTTGTTCTTCACATTAGCTTGCGAGCAATTTTCATCTCGAGCGAGTGGCCGACACGAGAGATAATGCGCGAGGAAGTGACAAATCCAGAAATAGTCCACGTTCGATATATTTAAATTCTAACATGGCTCTGAGGTTTTCAGGTCAAAACTGCATATATTTCACAACTCCATTGTCTCGCAATTCCCAGAGGAGACTAGAATACAAAAAAAAAACAAACCAAATACAGAAAAATAGATCGTGGTCATGTTAGAATGTTGATATACTAAAAGTGGGCTATTCTCGTGCCACTCGCGCGTTACTGTACGCGATATATGTTTCGTGGCCAAAAGTTTCTTCGTCAGAACGTATTAGCTGAAATTTATACGAAGAATAGTAATTCCAAAAATGCGTCAAAGTTATTATTCTCAATTATTTCTCATTACTGCATGCAATTTCTAAATTACAAAAAATGTGTAGACCATGTTATCACTGACAGTCCCTAGTATCACTCTGAGTGATGTTTTAAATACAGCAAATAAAGACATCTCACCCGACGTCAACTGGTCGCTTATTAGACAGTAAACACTACAGTGAGCGCAAAAAGTGGTCGCGCTCACTTGCGAGAAGTGATCGGTTACGAGAAGTTTTAATTCTTGAGTCTCATGAGGAAAATTTTGGAGTTTTGGACAGGAGGTTTGTTATGAACATTTTATTGAAAATTTTATCGTAGTACACAGTTAAGAAGACGAAAATCGACTGGTAGAGATTTGCGATGTTTTGCCTAAGAGAAAATGAGTCATTCGTTTGACAAATATGATAACAAACATACCTGCACCCGATCATCTTGACGAGCTTCTTTGCCATTTGAAGAATTTTTTGAAAGACCAAAGAAAGAAATATAGAAGCGAGTTCGAGCCAAACACAGAGACTCCAGCGTCACATTGGCGACTAAATACTTACAGTGCTCTTAGTTTTGACTGAATAAACTTAAAAATATGTCTGTAAACCCTGAGGACTGGGATGTTCAATTTGCCTTTCCAGATTTTTTACCTAGCGTTACCTTACCTTACCGAGGAAGAAAATTCTAGTCAGTGTTTGAAAATTTTGACGCAGTTCACAATTGAAGTCGAGAATGAACTGGCAGAAATTCGAGGGGTGTTTTCCCAAACAAATTACGAGCAAATCCTTGGACAATGACAACAAACTTACCTTGAAAAGCTTCTTTGCCTTTTGCAGCGTTTTATTTTTTACAAGGACCAAAGGAGGAAAGATGGAGACGACTTCGAGACAGACACAGTGTCCAGTTTCCAAAATACTCCAGAGCTAAAAAGAGCTAAAACTTACAGTGCTCTTAGTTTTGACCGAATAACCTTTTTCAACATGACGAATTTGTTTTCACTTTCTCGGAAACCTTTTTGTATGTGCTATTGTTTTCGTGAGCCAATGAAAACTTTCTTTTTTGACGCCTGTCAAAAGACTGTCAAATCGCTAGTCCTGCACTTCTTTCCGGTCCTCCAAACTGGAAGAAGGCATATAATAAACATCTTATTGGCCTCGTTTTTTCGCTCCGTACCGTAAATTACGGATCCTCGTTTTTTTTCATCGATTTATGGCCCAAGCGCGAAGCACACGGGTCATGAATAGATGGAAAAAAACTAGGATCCGTAATTTACAGTACAGACCGAAAACTCGGCTAATTAAGAGGTATTTCTCAGTTAGGGGCCGACCATTTAACTCTTGAGGGGAGGGGTGGGTGATTTCTGGTCATCAAGAATTTTTTTTCTAGCAGTCTGGTGGGCAGGACATTTTTTCCCTTTTTTTTCCATAAGCTTTCTATTACATTTGTGCTGCATGCAATTTTTTTCTTCCGACAAGCCCTTGCAGGAAATTTTTT
>CALNXK010000554.1:95000-100000 GCA_942486035.1 Porites lobata | reverse complement strand
TATAGAAAAAATAACATTTACTTAATAGGTTTTATTCACTCCTCTGTTTTCGGTTTGTAGCAACAATGGCGTCGTAGCCAGGAGATAAATCTGGTCAGTCTTTGTTTCTGCAAAGATAAAGTATATAACAAAAGGAGATTGTTAAGTACCAAAACACACAGTTAAAACGCTATCTTCGAGAACGACGAAGAGCTACGCCACACTGATTACGAGTGCATTTTTGCTGCGAGAAAACAGCGTTTTACTCGCATTTACCACAACCTGCCATGTTTAGTCATGGAGTCTTTGTCTTGCAGCTGAGCCACTGGCCATAACATGACATGGAGGTTAGTAAGACACTGGACTTGAGCACAAATAACAATATGTAGCCTCTACCGAGAACAAAACCTCATTTACACGAGAAAAACTTGCTTTTATATCTGACTATCACTTTAAAAACGATATTTGCTTTGTAATGCTTGTAGAGATAACACGCATCTGTTAAACAAACTTGTCCCCACCCCCACTAGTTGATTAGTAAACTGCTGGCAATTATACACAGTCGAGAGACCAAGTATCATTACCATACTCCCAGGATTTACATAAGTTGATCTCCTGAAACCATTTTAGGCCAATTCAATTTTGCAGAGTATCTGTAATTTTTGAGCCAACTCACCAAAGTCTTTGGTTTTTTCTCTCCAGCTCGTCTCCTTTCCTCTTTAAGAGTTGAAACTTCCTTTTCCCCATCGCAGGAGTCTACAGATTGACGGTTGTTCGCAAGGGAGAGCCGATCAGGCTCGGAAGAATTCGAATCAGTGTTCGGCTGGCAATGTCCAACTTTTGGTTCGTCATTTCCTCTCTCGTGTTTCTCTTTAGTTTTCACAGGCAAAGATTCAAACGCCTTGTTGCAAGAGGCGATGTTGTTGAGCTTGGTGGCATTTGAACGCCTTTTCTTAGGCACCCGAGATGCATGGCCGGCTCCTTTTACAGCCACTAATGTGCGTATTGTGGTTGGTGCATTTACCCACTCTGGTGCACAAATGGCGAGCTGCTGTAGGTGGTTGCCCGGTGTTGTATGCACTTCACTGTAGAGAGCTGATGATTGAGCAACCTCAGGAACTTCAGGGATAAACCAGCTGCTGTTGTTATTAATAAGCGGCGACAGGAACTCGATTAGGTTTTGGCCTTGGGAGGGAGCAAGTCTCATCACGAAAACTGTTTTGGGACAGACGATGGTACTTGGGACTAGTTCGATGACACTCTGAGCTATCAGACTTGTTCGGAAATCCGTTTTCTTCACCATGTTTACAGCAACAGTTATTCTGTCGGTACCGTCTAAAACAGTTCTGGCTCTTTCTGAATTAGGTGGTTTTGATGACACCAGGACTCCCTGTGTTACGTTATAACTGTGAGGCAGCACTGCAACCGTCTTTCGTTCCATTGGTCGATCATTAGTGTCGAGTTCTCTGATGTTCGCTCCTCCAGACGATGGTCCAGGCCACTGGAAGTACTTAAGCAGTTCAAAGTACCCCCAGTAATAATATCTAAGGTGTTGATACATCCACTCGCCCACGCTGTAGCCTAAATCGAGTTCCTGGTTTGCTCGGTCAAGTTCTTGTTCCTTTTGCTGAAGTTCCTGGGTGCTCTGATCAAGCTTCTCTAACAGTGAAGTGCACTGGGCTTTCAGCTTGAGATTTCTTTTCTTCTCACCACATAGTTCTCGAACGGCGTTCCTATGCCTCCACTTGATGTCATATTGAGATTCCTTGAGCCGCGCTAACTCTTTCTTCAATGTATTTTCTGTTAAATTCCTGGATGTTTCGAGATCCTTGAGGTTCTTTTGAGATTTTTCCAACTCCTCTCTCTGGATATCATTATCCTCTTCCAGCCACTGTCGCTCTGATTGCAGGTTGTTAATCACTGCTGCGTGCTTCGCAATGGTAGCTGCTTGTTGGTGTACAATTGCTGCTAGTTGTTCATAACTGTAGACATACGTCTGTGCCATCCTAAAAACTCTTTTTTTAAGAAAAAAAATCACTTCACTGCTCTATATAATCTTCCGTTAAATTTCAATCACGTTTTTCTTCTTCCAAAAGTGAGTTTTTAAAATTTAGTGATGTCATAAACAACTAATTACCTCACTTGTTAAATTCTTTTGCGCGCGCATTGTCTTTTCTAGAGCTGCGATACTAATGGTCAGCACCAAAGCTCTTGTGGTTTTGGCCTTGTGGTGAGTGGTCGATTAGCTGTGTCAGTATTGTTTAATCTCTTTTCAATATTCTCGTTTGTTCTTCACATTAGCTTGCGAGCAATTTTCATCTCGAGCGAGTGGCCGACACGAGAGATAATGCGCAAGGAAGTGACAAATCCAGAAATAGTCAACGTTCGATATATTTAAATTCTAACATGGCTCTGAGGTTTTCAGGTCAAAACTGCATATATTTCACAACTCCATTGTCTCGCAATTCCCAGAGGAGACTAGAATACAAAAAAAACAAACCAAATATAGAAAAATAGATCGTGGTCATGTTAGAATGTTGATATACTAAAAGTGGCCTATTCTCGTGCCACTCGCGCGTTACTGTACGCGATATATGTTTCGTGGCCAAACGTTTCTTCGTCAGAACGTATTAACTGAAATTTATACGAAGAATAGTAATTCCAAAAATGCGTCAAAGTTATTATTCTCAATTATTTCTCATTACTGCATGCAATTTCTAAATTACAAAAAATGTGTAGACCATGTTATCACTGACAGTCCCTAGTATCACTCTGAGTGATGTTTTAAATACAGCAAATAAAGACATCTCACCCGACGTCAACTGGTCGCTTATTAGACAGTAAACAGTGAGCGCAAAAAGTGGTCGCGCTCACTTGCCAGAAGTGATCGGTTACGAGAGGTTTTAATTCTTGAGTCTCATGAGGAAAATTTTGGAGTTTTGGACAGGAGGTTTGTTATGAACATTTTATTGAAAATTTTATCGTAGTACACAGTTAAGGAGACGAAAATCGAGTGGTAGAGATTTGCGATGTTTTGCCTAAGAGAAAATGAGTCATTCGTTTGACAAATATGATAACAAACAGACCTGCACCCGATCATCTTGACGAGCTTCTTTGCCATTTGAAGAATTTTTTGAAAGACCAAAGAAAGAAATATAGAAGCGACTTCGAGCCAAACACAGAGACTCCAGCGTCACATTGGCGATTAAATACTTACAGTGCTCTTAGTTTTGACTGAATAAACTTAAAAATATGTCTGTAAACCCTGAGGACTGGGATGTTCAATTTGCCTTTCCAAATTTTTTACCTAGCGTTACCTTACCTTACCAAGGAAGAAAATTCTAGTCAGTGTTTGAAAATTTTGCCGCAGTTCACAATTGAAGACGATAATGAACTGGCAGAAATTCGAGGGGTGTTTTCCCAAAAAAATTACGACCAAATCCTTCGACAATGACAACAAACTTACCTTGAAAAGCTTCTTTGAATTTTGCAGTGTTTTCTTTTTACAAGGACCAAAGGAGGAAAGATGGAGACGACTTCGAGACAGACACAGTGTCCAGTTTCCGAAATACTCCAGAGCTAAAAAGAGCTAAAACTTACAGTGCTCTTAGTTTTGACCGAATAACCTTTTTCAACATGACGAATTTGTTTTCACTTTCTCGGAAACCTTTTGGTATGTGCTATTGTTTTCGTGAGCCAATAAAAACTTTCTTTTTTGACGCCTGTCAAAAGACTGTCAAATCGCTAGTCCTGCACTTCTTTCCGGTCCTCCAAACTGGAAGAAGGCATATAATAAACATCTTATTGGCCTCGTTTTTTCGGTCCGTACCGTAAATTACGGATCCTCGTTTTTTTCCATCGATTTATGGCCCAAGCGCGAAGCACACGGGCCATGAATAGATGGAAAAAAACTAGGATCCGTAATTTACAGTACAGACCGAAAACTCGGCTAATTAAGAGGTATTTCTCAGTTAGGGGCCGACCATTTAACTCTTGAGGGGAGGGGTGGGTGATTTCTGGTCATCAAGAATTTTTTTTCTAGCAGTCTGGTGGGCAGGACATTTTTTCCCTTTTTTTCCCATAAGCTTTCTATTACATTTGTGCTGCATGCAATTTTTTTCTTCCGAGAAGCGCTTGCAGGTAATTTTTTTTCAAAATTTACCCACCCCCTCCCTCAAGAGTTAAATGGTCGGCCCCTTATTAGTCTGGTTTTATGTATTCAGGAGAGTTCTCTCTAGTTGGGGGATATCGTAAAAAGGAGACGCACGAGATACACGCGAGAGAAAGAAGCACAACATGTCGGCTCTACCGAGAACAAAACCTTCTCCTCCTTTCCTCGGCCCCTCGCGGCTTTGTCGTGCGCGGCTTGTTTCTCTCGCCCAAATAGGAGAGCTTGCTCGCAGGCTAGAGTTTATGCCAAGAGAGCATCCTCCAGGTTCTGGCAGAACCGTAACAGGATTGGCTCAGTTGGTACAGCGCTTGACTGCAGAGCAGGAGGCCGCGGGCTTAATTCCCTGTGCCGGACCAATATTCAATAGCTGATAGTAGAAAGTTCCCCAGTCAAGAGCCATTAATGTCTCTTGTCATTTTTAAGACGTCAACCGGTCAATGACAATTGCATGGGTAGTTGTTTGGGTAATTGAATGGATTTTAAGTATTGTTTGTTTCTATTTATAGCCAATAAAGTTTGTAGGTGTTTCTGTTATGGGAACTGCCACTTTTAAACGTAAATTCCGTACACACGGAATAAACTATATTAAAAAAGAATCCGAGACTTTTGATCCATTTGCATGATGTAAACTGGAAAAAACAAAAAGTTACGGAGTGCGGGCGACTACGATCGAAGGTCAAAACGCTTTTGCTCCAACGCTGTGCTTTGAATAAGTTTCACGTGAGAGGTGGTCAAAACACACGTGATCAGATTACGAGTGATAGAAGGTCTAAACGCGCGTGATCACATTGCATTATGTGCATTCCATTCATTCTTAAAGGAACAGTATCCCGTTACTGCGCATGCACCA